>CAKAOH010029938.1:0-13547 GCA_916701665.1 Sebastiscus tertius | reverse complement strand
AGGATGTCTCCGGTATTGCGGCTGCATCTGCCACCGCGTCCGGTACCATCATTAACTAACTACGTCTGTACGAGGGACTACCAATGCCAACGAGGGATTACCAACACTTAGTGACAAAGTGGCAGCCTGGAGAATAACACTTCTTGGTCACTGCCAAAGACATCAGGAACACCCAGCAAGCATGCTGATGCTGCGGGAATCAACGCACGGGCATCGATCACAGGGACGTCCCACACCAACATACATGGACGTACTGAGGAGAGATGCTGGACAGTGCTGGCGAGCTAGCCAGATGTATGGTGGACTGAGACAGCTGGAAGCTCCACTTGAAAGCACGTCTGAGGACGACTCAATGACATCATTTCCGATAGTTGTGTTATCACTCTTTCCATCCACCACTATTGGTTTTGTGTTATCAGTCCTACTTGTATTAGCTATTACAGCTGCTAGGCTAATTCTCCCCCCCCCCCGGCCGGTCTCGGCAGATGGCTGCCCGCCCTGCGCCCGGTTCTGCTCCAGGTTTCTTCCCAGTAATCGGGGAGTTTTTCCTGGCCACAGCGCGCTTGGTGGATACTGTTGGGTCTCTAAACTATGGTGTACGGTCATTGACCTGCTCTATACATAAAGCGTCTTGAGATAACTTCTGTTGTGATTTGACGCTATACAAAAATAATTTGATTTGATTTGAAGATGTTCTGCTCTTCTCTCTTTTCTATCATTGTAAACTCTCCCCGGGTTATGGACTGTTGCTTGGACAAAACATCTGAGGACATCACCTTGGAAACTTCTGATGCACATTTTTCATTATTTTCTGACATTTCAGACAACTGATGATAAACAATCTGATTTCTGTTAGTTAATTCACTTTTAGATATTAGTTTATTAATTTATGCGATGACTTACAAGTAAAAAACTGATTTAAAAAATCCTATTTGCAGCACAACACATTGTAGTTTCACTGTGGTTTGTTTTTAAACTTTAAAAACATTTGCTGTTTTTAATGGACTAGCTGTCAGAGCTCTCTAGCAGCAGGACACAGAAGTGTGGGGACATCAAATCAGTTTGGAAACAGAGTATCTTTATTGGTGAAACTAATGAGCCTTAGATGTAGGGATGCTCCGATACCGATAGCAGTATTGGGTATCGGGTCAAATACTGTGCTCATGTACTCGTACTCGCAAAATGGCGCCGATACAATGGCACCAATACCACTTTACTGCAGCGCAACGTTAACATCTTGTCACCATCTTTCGGGGCCTCACGTGCCACCTCCTCGACGGTGCAGGCGAGACGGGCCGGTGGTGATGCCGACTCCGCTGGGCCTGGATCCCACCCTCATTTCATTGCGCCACGGGGTTTTGCTTGCACCCTTGGACTCGCGCGTGCGTTAGACTCTTTGGTCCGTGTTTCAAGATGGGTCGGGTGGGGTGGGTTGCCGACATCGGCGCAGACTCCTGGACCTTTTACGTGGGCCAAGGCACGACGCGGTTGGGGCGCACTGAGGACAGTCCCCCCCGGTTGACAGTCGCATCGGAAGCAGGGGGCCTCCCTCCCCAGCAGGGAGAGAGAGCGCAGCGAGCCCTTTGCTCATGGTACGGCGAGGTCCGGGCGGGGAGCGCTGTAAAGCTGTGGCCGCGAGCCACCTTCGCCCCGAGCCTTTCCAAGCTGACCTAGAGCCGGTGGCGGCGCACCACCTCGTATGAGGGACTCCCCAGCCTGCCGTGTGTCTCTCTCACCCTCCAGCTGGCTGTTAACGAGGGTCTTTTGGCACAGAGAAGTACTCGTATCGGTACTCGATATCGGCGAGTACCCAAATGTAAGTACTTGTACTCGGTCTGAAAAAAAAGTGGTATTGGTGCATCCCTAATTAGAAGTATTGAGTCAGGCTGAGTCACAGCTTCAGACCTGCAGGTTTACGAGCCTGACATGTGCTAGCTGATTTAAAACGTCCCTTCAGTTGGTTTTCAGGATGTGTTCGTGTTCATGTTCATGTCTGGGGGGTTGACATATGCCGTGTCACCTTGACATGCAACTGACAACAATTAAGTTCATATAAAATATTCTTTAAAACTGTATTAAATCCATATGAAAATGTTCTTCTGACATACATACATGCAATAGTAATATAGAAGTTGAGTTGGAACATACTGAGAGGGATGTCAAACAGGACTGTGAGCTGGTTCTTAGCAGCAGAAAGTCTCTGGATGTGGGTCAGATGGAGAAGTCCGGGTGGCAAACTGGTGAGCTGGTTCTGAGAGAGATTGATCTGCTGTAAACTGAAGTAGAGGAGAAAGGGAGGCTGAGAAGGATGATGGCTGACAGTTTCCTCTTCATGACACAAGCAGCTACATTCAGGACAGAGTCATTTCATCACTTTTAGCCCGACACTTGTAAAAGCCTTAAATGAGGGAATACTTCAACACTGACATTTGCAGAAATAAGCTTTTAGCCAAAGAGAAGCATGCATTGAGCCATTTATTGACCAATAACAACTGGGTTCAGTATCACTGAAGTCCTGTCCTCATAGAAGATGGATTCATAGATCACTTTCTAGCCAACAAGACACACTAAGATATAGGATGTAAATATAACAAGACAGTTTGGAGTAGGGATGCTCATTTTGAAAATGTTTTTTAACCGATAAGCAACCCTCGTTAACCGATTATTAACCGTTAACAGAGTCAATACCAACAGGAGAACACACTGTTTACTATTTGAAGAGCATTTTGAAATCAAATTTTTCTTGGGCGCTCCCCACATAATCAGCTGTGCTGCTCATCCCACAAATGCATGATCCTTACAAGTTGGACATCATTGTGAAGGTAAATAAACAGGCTTTCCAACCATGTCAAATACAATGACAATTAGCATTGTAACAACAGAGAAATAATTCACCAAACACTAATTTCCAAACTTTTTTTTCCGAGTTTATATATGATCATTTTAGGTTTTAGTTTATTTTTTATTTTATGTAACCTTTATTTAACCAGGTAGTACTCATTTGCAAGAGAGACCTGGCCAAGACAGCAGCATTTAAACATACATTAAAGTTTCAGACGCCACAACATAAAACAAATGCAAAATAAATACATAGCATATCATACAAAACACAATAAAATCAAGTGTTTGAAGCCAACATTAAAGTGAAGATATTCAGAAACACAGACAGCTCCTGATTGACTCTGCTTCTACGTTTTTAATTCATGTTTTAAATTCATCAAAAGTAATCCGATTTCCCAGTTTCAACTTAGCTTGCGGTGTATTCCAGGAGAAGGGAGCGGAACAGCTAAAAGGCCATCTTACCTAGTTCTGTGTGAACCTTAGGTACAGATAATAAGTACAGGTCAGACGAGCGTTAGGCTATAGCTGCCAGTGTTGCGCGACAAGAGAGTGCACAGATAGGAGGGGAGTATACCAAGAACTTATAAATAAATGTGAACCAATGTTTGTGCCTCCGCATAGACAAAGAGGGCCAGCTAGCCTTGGTGTACAGGGTACAGTGACGTGTGAGCACTTTACAGCCAGTCACAAACCTCAGTGCACTATGATAGGCAGGATCTAACATTCATAAACACTGGGCAGATGCATCCATATAAAGCAGATCCCCATAATCTAGCAAAGGTCAAAATGTAGAAGTAACCAATCTCTTCCTGGCTTCAATAGAAAAACAGGCCTTGTTCCGATAATAAAATCATAGTTTTAGTTTTAGCTTCTTCACAAGTGTTTCAACGTGAGGTTTAAAAGAGAGCTGGCTGTCAATTAAAATACCCAAATAGTTATACATTTGAACTTGTTCAAAACTAGCTTAAGATTATATAATTGTGACTGAACAATGTTAAAAGCAGACTGTAAATATGCACAAGCTTGGCTGAGAGTTAGTAAATGTACTTATTATCTTTCACCTGTTATTTTGGATGGAAGCTGCCGGTTAGTTTCTCCCTAGTCTCTACTGCTTGCAGGGCTACCACACAGCCGAGTTTGATATTGACTGACATCAAACTCAGATAACCGACAGATAATAGCATTGATAATAGATCCAATCAGATCACCCTTTTGGACTGGAATCTATTCAGATAAGGAGATTCCAATAAGCAACCAATGAGGTATTTGCAATTAACTGGAGGACATCCATCATATCCAAGATGGAGTTTACTGAGTAGCTGCTATCCTGTAATTGTGTGAAAATATACACCGGTCAGCCATAACATTATGACCACCTGCCTAATATTGAGAAGGTCCCCCTTTTGATGCCAAAATAGCTCTGACCCGTCGAGGCATGGACCCCACTAGACCTCTAAAGGTATCAACGGATCTGATTTGTTTGTCCAGCACATCCCACAGATGCTCGATCGGATTGAGATCTGGAGAATTTGGAGGCCGAGTCGACACCTCCAACTCGTTGCCATCCACATGATGTAAAAGAAAACGTGATTCATCAGACCGGGCCACCTTCTTCCATTGCTCCTTGGTCCTGTTCTGATGCCAATTGTAGGCGTTTATGGCGGTGTACACGGGTCAGCGTGACCCTGACCGGTTTGCAGCTACGCAGCCCCATACGCAACAAACTGCTCCTCACTGTGTGTTCTGACACCTTTCTATCAGAACCAGCATTAACTCTTTCAGCAGTTTGAGCTCCAGCAGCTCTTCTATTGGATCAGACAACACGGGCCAGCCTTCGCTCCCCACGTGCATCAATGAGCCTCGGGTCTGACCCTGTCGCCGGTTCACCGGTTCTCCTTCCTTGGACCACTTTTGGTAGGTCCTGACCACTGCAGACCGGGAACATCCCACAAGAGCTGCAGTTCTGGAGATGCTCTGACCCGGTCGTTTAGCCAGCACTATCTGGCCCTCGTCAAAGTCGGTCACATTCTTACGCTGGCCCATTTTTTCTGCTTCCAACACAAAGTTCAAAGTTCAAAATGTTCACTTGCTGTCTAATATATCCCCCCCACTGCCAGGTGCCATGGTAACCAGATAATCAATGTGATTCACTTCACCAGTCAGTGGTCTAAATGTTATGGCTGATCAGTGTATGTCACAGCTGCATCTAGGCCACACTACCTTGCGCCATATGTACCTTGAGCAGATGACCTCCTGGGAGTTGTGAGCAGCTGGCAGCTCTCTCAGCAGATTGTTGGAAAGATCTAGAGTCTGCAGGTGGATGAGACCCCAGGGCACCACGGAGGGCAGAGCAGACAGGCTGTTGGATGACAGATCCAGGTGGGTGATACGTGAGGAGACGTCCATGAACCAATCCAGCTCCAACCAGGGCAGTTGCAGACCACTCCAGCACACGGTGACAACCTGCATTGACGAGTTTCCAATTTACTAACAAGCGAATATGCATTTGCTGCAGAAACCACAATCACCACAATATCATGATAACTTATATACATTAGGGATGCACCAATACCACTTTTTTTCAGACCGAGTACAAGTACAAGTACTTACATTTGGGTACTCGCCGGTACCGATACGAGTACTTCTACGCCAGCTGGAGGGTGTGAGCGACACACGGCAGGCTGGGGAGTCCCGCATACGAGGCGGTGCGCCGCCACCGGCTCTAGGTCGGCTTGGAAAGGCTCAGGGCGAAGGTGTTTCCCGGGGCCGCGGCCAAAGCGTCACCGGGGTGGACTGTCCTCAGTGCGCCCCAGCCGCGTCGTGCCCCCAGGACGGGGCTCGGCCTACGTAAAAGGCGCCAGGGGTCTGCGCCGATGTCGGCAACCCACCCAACCCGTCTTGAAACACGGACCAAATAGTCTGACGCACGCGCGAGTCAGAGGGTGCAAGCAAAACCCTGTGGCGCAATGAAAGTGAGGGCCAGCGTGCACCGACTGAGGTGGGATCCCGGCCTCGCGGGGTTGGCCGCACCACCGGCCCGTCTCGCCCGCACCGTCGGGGAGGTGGAGCGTGAGCGATAGGATTAGGACGAGAGGTTAACGTCACGCTGCTGTGAAGTGGTATCGGTGCCGTTGTATTGGAGACGTTTTGTGAGTACGAGTACATGAGCACAGTATCGGACCCGATACCGGTATTGGTGCATCCCTAATATATATGTGGACCTTTTCAGGATTTAAAAACCTTAAAATGACTTTTTAGAGATAGATTTGAATGTGACACACAACTACAAGCCACTGTTGATAGGCATCTGGCTAGCTAACATATAACTAACCCAGACTACATCATTCGTTCAGCAGGTAGTGACAAATGAACTGTGTCAACAGCAGAACAAGTTAATGAGCACAAAAGCTACCCTCACAAAAACACAGTGATCTGTGTGATGTCATCAACATCATCTTTAAATGAGGATCTTTACATAAGCCCCGTTTCCTCTGAACTTTCCCCCAAAATCAGGAACCTTTTGAGGAACTCTTTGTGTTTCCACAGCAGGGACCAGGGTCTAAATTAGGACATTTTTGGGGCCTTTTACGCTCCAAAAAGGCCCTGGTTGGGGGGGTAGTACTTTTTGAAAGTACAGGAACTTTCAGGGTGGAGTTTGCAGCGATGATCGTCGTTGATTGGTCAAACACACACACAGTGCTGCTTCAACTCGTGTAGCGCTTCATACATAAACAAGGAAGTACTCTAGAATCAATTTAGGACCATTTCAGGACGAGGGGAGAGCATTTCTCTTTTGTTTGGTAACATTATATACTTATAAAGTTAGGCTCTGCTGTCAGCTTTCCAACTCATTTTAAAAACGACAGAGAAAAAAAAAGAGAGAGAATAATAGAGACAGAGAGATCGCACGAGCAAGAGGGCAATCGATAGAAGAGAGAGAGACGTAGCGCAGTGGTGCTGTGAAAGAATTGAAAGATTGTTTCACGGCATTAACGTCCTAAAGCATCAAACCATCAAACCCTCAACAGATGATTTACTGTGCAGACAGACGCTCTTAGTTTCATTTCCCTCTGCTGCATTTCATTCATTACATCCGACATGCATCAGTAAATATATGCAGCAGTAGATGTCGTCGCAGTGAGATAAAAACCTAATCTTTATTTTTTCCAGCGTGTTTTTTGGAGGAAACAGGCGACCCACTGAACTGCAGGCCGCAGAGTGAGTTCACTGCTGTGACCACCAGCAGCACCTCGTCACATGTCACGTCATGTCAGCGGACTAATTTGCCTCCTCGCAGGTCTTTAGACCGCGGTGGAAACGCAGGCACCAGTGGGCTGAAGGAACCATATAGTTCCCTAAAAGTAGTTCTAGGGACTAAAAAGTCCCAGGGAACTTTTGGTGGAAACCTGGCTATACACACTAGTCCCTGTTATGTTTTATCATGGTTTGAATCATATTCAGGATATGATCAAGAACATAAGCTGTTTATTAAAGCTGCAGCAGGTAGAATTGAAGCAAATATGATTAAAAAAAGTTCTGTTTATAAAACGGTTACTATATCCTGACAGTAGTACATGAAACAGTGTGGAGGGAGGGCTCGGTGACTGCTCAGCTGCAGGGGAGAGAGTGGTGGAGTGGCTCAGGGAGCAGTGCTCAGGTGAGTTAATTGGGCGCAGCTGGGAGGACTTAGCTAACGACTCTTCTCTGATATGCAGTAGTGCGGGCTGGGAGGAGGACGGACATGCCTGGGACCGGCTCTCCAGAGCGTGCCACTGAGATACGACCTGTTTAATTGAATATTGTTTAGATTGTGTGCAGCCAGAGCGCACGGCGCCTGTGTTGAAACTATGTTTTGGTGTGTGTGCTTAATAAAGAGCACGAGAGCTGGATACCGCCTCCCATTGACTGTGTGTGCTAAAGTGAACCCCGGTAGCAGCTGACGGCTACACACAGACAGGAGGAAAACAACCAATCAGAGTCGAGCTGGAGTCTGCCATCTCTGAGCAGCTGTCAATCACTCGCGAACTCCGATCAAACTGGGCAGCGCTGATCAAATATTAATCAATATTCTGTTACTGTAATGCCTATTTCTCTCCTCAAATGTTTTCAGAATCATCTTGTAGTGCACGGTAAGTTTGTGACCCGCCAGCCATGTTGAGATCAGTTTAGGAAATACCAAGCACCGCCCACCAGCCGGAGCACAGCCAATTGGAACGCTCTCTCTGAAATGACCTGTGATTGGCCATAGTTTTCTAGATTTTCTAAAGCCTGAAAACAGAGTTGTGACATACTGCTCCCTAAGGTTTGACCCCATCCTGCAGAGCTCTCTGAAAGATCATCTGTTCATTATGAATCCTGATATTAACGATGGTGCTCTGCTACATCATCATCGCTGCCGTTTGTTTCCAGAACACAAACCTCCTCTCCCTCTGCGTTGGATGTTTCCTGCAGCTTGAGTCTGAGGAGGTGTTTGCTGAAGGCTGGATGGTCCATCAGGGTGTACGAGGAGAATCCTGCTCCGTTCTGCAGTAGGAAGCACGCTATCTCCTCGTTACCTGCAACACAGAACGCACTGATCACGTCACGTCTTCACAGCACCAGAGTGTGGAGTGTATCTGTCACCAGTACTGTTCCAGCACTTCAGAATACATGGCTTTTCACAGTTAATCCACGAAGGACAATGGACCACCAGTACACCCCTCTCCATAACTATCAAACCCCCCACCAGCAATACTAACCCATGGTTACATTTAACTCCATTCACAGTCCACACATCACATATAACCACATCATCTTTTTTATCCATCATTATTTAAACATCATCTTTTTATCCATCATTTTTTACTTCTATCTATCTATCTATTTATATTTTTTTCTTTATTTTACCCTATTCTTTTTTAATCTTGCGTTAATTTGATTTGCACCCTGACTGACAGCCAGCCACCTCCACCCCTCTCAAGCGCACACTGACTGTACTCAGTCACATGATACTGATCTTTGCCCAGTTATGTTGGCTTATTTAAGGTTTTCTTTATTTTTTTATCTCTGCATTTATTTATTTATTTATTTGATCTGTTTTTTTTCATTTTGTTTTATCCATATTTTGTTTTATTTTATTTTGTTATAAAAAAAACAAAAAAACCCTCTCAATTGGCTGGGTACGGGCCATGCTGCCTCAGCACCAACTGGACTCCTCCTCCATCTCCTCTCTCCTCCCTCCAATGATAACTGTCTATGGATAGAAAAGGGCAAAAGCCCTGAGCTATCGACCAGGCTCACAAATGTACGTTCATTACATGGCTTTTCATGTTTCTAACACATGCTTCTGTCTTGCAGTTGTTCATCATTTGAAGATGTCATTGTCCCAAGGTTAGAGCATACAGTAGCTACTGACCGTGTGCACATAGCCACTGTAGGCTGTGCGGTAGCTCACTGTGGTCGAACTGTGATTGGTCAGCCTAGGCTGATCAAGACATCTCCACCGCAGAGCTTGTGCTCACTGCGATCACTATCGCTCTCTATCACAATGAATGGAAGAACAGAAATAGCTTAAATCACGTCACCCGCTAAACTCTGAGTTTAGCTGCTCCTGTCTGGCTGTCGATTCAGGGCCCCGAGGGCCAACCGGAACATATATAAGAGGTCTTTTATTCCCCATGCCATACAGGTACTGAAGGCAAAATGACTGCACTAGGGGAGACCTAAAGTATTTTGAAATGTGTAACCTATCCCCACCTGCTGCTGCTGTTTCCTGCCCATTTGCACAATGGTACGTCTGTTGTTGGATGTGTTGTAACTGCAAAGTGTTTTACTGACTGTATGTTTTAATGTTTTAAATATGATATGCTGTGTCATGTTTGTATTTATCTTGTATGTACTAGAGAAGCCAAAGACAAATTCCCACTAAGGTAGACAATAAAGTCAAAGTAAAGTAAAGTCAAAATCAAAGTAAAGTAAAGTTAAAGTAAAGTAAAGTAAAATCAAAATAAAGTAAAGTAAAGTAAAGTAAAGTAAAGTCAAGTAAAGTAAAGTAAAGTAAAGTCAAAGTAAAGTAAAGTTAAAGTAAAGTAAAGTAAAGTAAAGTTAAAGTAGAGTAAAGTCAAAGTAAAGTAAAGTAAAGTAAAGTCAAGTAAAGTTAAAGTAAAGTAAAGTAAGTCAAAGTAAAGTAAAGTAAAGTAAAGTAAAGTAAAGTTAAAGTAGAGTAAAGTCAAAGTAAAGTAAAGTCAAGTCAAGTAAAGTTAAAGTAAAGTAAAGTTAAAGTAGAGTAAAGTCAAAGTAAAGTAAAGTAAAGTAAAGTAAAGTAAAGTAAAGTAAAGTTAAAGTAGAGTAAAGTCAAAGTAAAGTAAAGTAAGAGGTGATGGCACATCAGTAGTCTCCCATTCAATGAGACAAGGCAAACCTTCCCAACATGACTCTGTTTCACAAAGTAAATGAAAGACTGAATTTAGCATCGAGGGAATAGAATTAAAAGACGATTCAGTCAGATCTCGTACAATGTGTCTAAAGTTGTGCTGGTGAAATGTGAAGCTGAAACATAAATCATAGGCATCTACAGCAGGTTCATGTCCAAGTCTAAAACCATGAAGAATAAAAGAAAACATGTTAACATGAATATAACTAAATGTTAAAAAGAGCTTTTTAAGGCATTCTGATTTGTTTGTCCATGTAGTGCTTCACAGTGATGTCTTATCTCCAGCTGGTCAGACACTGTACATGTGTGTTCATCCTGTATATTCTATTAAAGGCACAATGAGTAGGATTCGTCGGTTGAGGTTTGTAAACACAACATGTGAAGTTGGCCCCTCCTCCCTGACTCAACGAGGGTTAGGGGGTGCTCGCCAGCTGGGTGAAAGCCAACCCCAAATTCAGTCTCGTTTTCCCCGTAAGTAATGTAAACAAGGAACATGTCGTTCACAGACAAACTACAGTTTGTAGCCTGCAGAAGATTTAGAGAAAGAAAACAGCGCTCATCAAACTGTTTGGCAATTTCAGCCACGGCCCAGCTATCTCCGCTTGAAATCGATTACATCGCTTTGTACAGTAAAGCTGTTTTTATGCTCACCGTATAGTGTAAAGCATGTGGGCACCAACGGGGACTTTGTGGTGCATTCAGGTGTGCCTCATAAACTCTGAGAAACTCCAGCTATTGTTGTAAAGTACCACTCCTGCTGTCAAGTGGATCTTCTTTTTGTTGTTGAAGAGCTTGTTCCCCACATAGCCTTAGTGTGGTACATTCCAAAGAAATATCACACTCGATAGCCTTTCTTTTTAAAGAAGGATTTGAAAGTGTAAATGACAGTTGTCAATTCATAAAACCAATGATCTGTTGATCTTCACCAATCAATACTCCATAGTCTAACAATGGCATGTTAAATCGAAAATCAAATCGTGACCATGATCTTAAAATCGAATCGTGACACCCCTAATTGTGACAGGCCTACATATAAAACATCATCATGTTGTCCTGGCTCTGTATATAGACAGCCTGACATAATGTGGAAGTCACCGATACGGGGTGCTCTCCATTTTGCCTTCCTTGCTCCTCAGTCCTCCAGCCTCTGATATGGATATTGATCAAGGTCTGACATCATCAAGGATGTTTCAATGCATTCATTTTGTATTGGAGGAGACGAGGAGCAAGGAGACGAGGAGCGAGGAGACGAGGAGTGAGGACACGAGGAGCAAGGAGACGAGGAGCGAGGAGACGAGGAGCGAGGAGGCTCCCAGAGGAGTTCAGAGCAAGGAACCACAGATGTAGTTAGCTACTGAGATGCTAGGAAGAGACCCGAGTGAGGGAAGCGAGGAGCCATGTTAGCTGAATGGAAAGCACCCACGGTAAGTACTTCTCTGTATTTTCAGGACATGAATGTAAGAGTTGAATACTTTTTGAAGGCACTGTAGAATTTTTTTTAATTTGAGGATTTTGTATCTTTTAAGCAGCATATCCAAAATGTAGTCTCCATATTCCCACCGTTTGCTGCGTTGGAAGTTCAGATGATGTCTGGAGTGTTCTCGTTTGTGTGTGTGTGTGTGTGTGTGTGTGTGTGTGTGTGTGTCTCCCTACCTGCTCGTGCAGCAGCGTAGAGCGGCAGCCCAGTGATGACAGCAAACTCATCGCTATGGATGGCACAGTCCTTGGCGTCAGCATCGTAGCTGTGGACCAGAAGCCGGACCACGTCCAGGTGACCCTGTTGGCAAGATGTGGCCAGCATCCAGTTCAGCAAGTCTCTCCTCAGACATGGACCTGAGAGGGAGCCGGAGAGCCAACACCAGTCAGGGGAGGACAAACTTTTCTTCATTAACAACCACACAGACTGCACTGCTGAGCTTCCTTTAGTCCACTGACCGATCTGACAGACCATTTAAAAGTTCATTTAAGACCTGACCTTGAGTTGAGCTACACGGTTTTCTGTCAGATTATTACCTCCGACAAGGCCGAAGGCCTAGGAAGGAGGTTATGTTTTCACCGGCGTCGGTTTGTTGGTTTGTTTGTCCGTTTGAAGGATTACTCCAAAAGTCCACAATGGATTTGAATGAAATGTTTTGGAGGGGTGGGGTGTGGCACAATGAACAATCCGTTAGATTCTGGTGGCGAAATCTTGGTGAAACCTGTACATGAAACCTGCCTAGGCAAAGGTCTGCGCTCTCCGAGTGCACTTCCAGTTTTCTATATATATGGTATGGTATTTACTACCATATTTTGAGCACCTGGTTGTATAATCAAAGATCGACCAATGAAGTTTTAAAAGTAAACCTGGTGTGTTTATAAGACTCAATGATCTTTGGACTGCACGCTGGGCAGTGAGATGGTTACATTTTTTGAGTCCAGCTGTATTATTTCTCCAGATGCTCATAAGTAGGTGGGCGCGGAAAGAGGAAAAATAATCGGCAATCACGCTGTTGATTACGCAGGTCGAGATCAGAAGCTAATTTCGATTGTTTTCCGATGTAGAACGGAAATCGTGACACCCCTAGTAGATACCCATCTATTGAACAACTCCACACTTCCAGTTTGTAATGCAGTTTGTTTTTGTATAAATTGATCACCACCAGGGCGAGATCACACTGATGACATCACTATGACATCGTCGGGGGTTATTTTCTCAGACTCGACATAGCTTGTCCAGAACCACAGAAGACATTATACAACTGATTTCACGCACTGAGCGGTACTATCCAGAACTAGTAAAGTGACTTTGACATAAAAATGGTGGAGTGCCCCCCCTCTTTAATTATTGTTAAAGCAGTATCAGTAACACCATGAATATGGAATCAAATAAAGTGCAGGACATCAGCTGGCCTTCACTTTAAGAATGAATGAATGCACATTATTATAATGTAAGTTCCATATTGTGACTGTTGAGCTCTTTGTGCTCCTACCAGGTATAGAATCCAGCAGCTCTTTGACCAGGCTGGCATGGCCGTAGTATGATGCCAGGATGGCTGGGTTGCTGTTGGACGGCTCCTGGGGAACAGTGATACGGGCTTCTTTCAGGAGGTAACACACACTCTGCAGATCACCATGCTGAGTGGCCACACACAGGAGACGCACCTGCAAGCGCGCACGCACAGACACAGACACAGACACAGATTAATCCTTGGTATCGGAAAAATGGCAATATTCTATCTATCTATATATATATAACACAGTATATGTATAACACAGTCTCTCTCTCTCTCTCTCTCTCTCTCTCTCTCTCTCTCTC
>CAKAOH010029937.1:0-39594 GCA_916701665.1 Sebastiscus tertius | reverse complement strand
TCTCTGGGTACCCACGAGTCTCCCCTTTACAGACATGCCCACTTTATGATAATCACATGCAGTTTGGGGCAAGTCATAGTCAAGTCAGCACACTGACACACTGACAGCTGTTGTTGCCTGTTGGGCTGCAGTTTGCCATGTTATGATTTGAGCATATTTTTTTTTTTATGCAGTTCCTGTGAGGGATTCTGGACAACATTTTTTATTGTTTTGCGTTGTTAATTTATTTCCAATATTAAATATATATATACATTTGCATAAAGCAAGCATTTGCCCACTGCCATGTTGATAAGAGTATTAAATACTTGACAAATCTCCCTTTAAGGTACATTTTGAAGACAAAAAAAATGTGTGATTAATTTGCGATTAATCACAATTAAATATTTTAATTGTTTGACAGCAAAAATAATGATGTTTTCCTGCATGGCTTACTAATGTCTAACCCTAATACCCATCATCATTATGTTCTAAACTGTATTTTATAGGCTTCATGTTTTTGTGCGGTGTGCTCTCTTTTGAAGCTGAGCTTTCACACTGAATGCTCTGCAACAAAAGAGCCATTCAGCTCAACTCCATTTGACTTGGCCTCCATGTGATGCGAGTGTGAGAGTCTCTGAGAGGTTTTTCTCCTGCGTGCATGGTTTCACTCCAGTGATCTTACTGGCCGCATTTGGATGAATGGCTTGTGTTACTGGCACCTGTGTTGCATTTCCCATTTTGGTTTTGTGATGGATTGGTTATCAAACCATGCAGTATGGAGAAGCCATCAGAAGCATCACTGATGTACAGATATGAAGCCCGCTTCCTGAGGGAATACAAAATTGTCCTTGCTGTTCTTTTTAACAAAATGCTGGCATGTGGTTACATATGTTTGCCAGCTGCTATATTAACCTTCTATATTCAGAAAAGGAGAATAAAAACACCTATAATAGATGAAGGATATATCTCTGAAGTGAGCTGGCAGAAGAGTAGAACTGACTTTTGCTAGTCAACGATCAAAAATCCATCCTATAATAAAAAAAAATTGCGCCTAAAATGGGTCAGCAGTTTCTCTGCCAGGATGTGAGGTTAAATCATATTAAAAGCTGAAGAAACGCCAACATATAAGTGTTGCAGGGAATTTTAAGCCTTCCAGATCCTTTGAGGGGATATTGAGCTGAGTGATGGCAGCGTCCAAATCTCCTCTCTTAGTTCAGTAAACAAACTGCAGGCGGAAGTTTTCCACAGTCCCCACTCAATTTTTCACTCATTTTGTACCCTAAAGAGTCGTATGAGAACTGAAGTGAGAGCACGCGTCTCATTACAGCGCTGAAAAGAAATCTCAGACACCGTGAACCTCTTGTACAAAACTAAGTTGTTCATTATGTGTGTCATTTGAAAATCTAGGTTTAAGTTTTGAGTAGTTGCCTCATGTCTGAATATGATTGTTTGTCCCTTAAAGCGATAGAGAGGCGAAGTCCCGCCCCTTCTGGTGGACACCATGGGACTTTATTTGGGAAAAAATATGAACGGTAGTCAACGGCGAAAGACACATTTTTTTTTTAAATAATGAAAATCATTATTGCACGCAGGATTATAATAACAGCAGTGTTATTTAATAAAGGGTACATTAAATTAACATGTATTACATCAATTGAATATTTTAACATTTTAAATTTTCATTTATTGACATTGAAATCTTGTTATGCGCTCTGTGCGGCACACCGTTGAGCTTTATGATTTTCTGTTCAGTGGCAGAGGCATTACTTTCCCCCACTTTTCTCAAAAACTATTGGTCCAAAAGATCAAAGTTTAGACTGTCCAATGGCTATTCCCCCAGAGAACGAGCACACAAACATGCTTGTCTGGCTCTTAACAACAGAGGTGTGTTCGCTGGAGTGCGCTGAAGGGCGAAAAGTATATGAAACACCAATATTTCCCAAAATGTCCAACTATTCCTTTAAAGCTGCGTTAATTTATCTTTGCCAAATGGGGGCAATGCAACAAGCTGTAAACACAACATTGATCTTATAAAGCTGAACGTGTTAGCAGACAGTTGCCTATTTACACATCCAGCAGACACAGAGTAACATTAGCATTCATTTCTTATCACAACGAGGAACCTAGACATTAATTCCTTTATTAATATTAAAAAAATCATTAAATATTGCAGCTTTAAAGTCAAGATTGTCAAATCTCAGATATAAAGAACTGATCTGTCCTCGTCTTAATTTCACTGTCGACATGTTTAAGATTGTTACTACAAAACTAGCTTTCATTGTTTTCCTTGTGAGCTCATTCCTTTTTCTTTTTTTTTGGGCACCGATGTTGCTCTTCTGTGGTTACAAACATGCTCTTCTTAGGCAACATATTTTCAGGCAAACTTGTGTTGTATTAATGAGGGAGAGGAGGGAGGGAGAGTCTCAAACATTATCATAACCAGAGGGTCCAATTTTCTCTCAGCCAGGCAGCCAACACCATCCTTGACAAGCTAAATAACAATTCTATAAGAGACTTTCCAGGCACTCTATGAATAGGACATAACATCCACTACAAGGCTGTACATGCATAGAATTTTTTTTCATGCCGGGCACTCACACACAGGAAATTAAATTGCTAAAGACACCAAGACTGACATGTCTTGTATTTCTGTTCAGATAATAGAACTTGTTAACACCGGGATAAATTACAGTCAATGTCGTTGCGGGCCATCACGGCGCTGTCTCCTTCATTACTTTCTGTAATGACTCCATTTTTCATAACAAACCCTTTGCATTCATTCGAAAGACTCATTCTTGAACTGCGGGAAATACAGGGTTGTGAGAATTGAGGTTATTGTGGTGTAGAGTGCCTGCTGGGGGTTGACTCATTGGAAATGTACAGCGCTGCTGTTGATAAATGATAATGGGAATGTCCCTGGACAACATGACATCCGTTGATTATGTGTCCCCACTGACAAACATGGAAGCACTCGGATGTGGTCAGTTTAAGCAGGCTTTGATTATAGTTGTTTTTTTTACAATTGGCAACACAATTGTTCACTTTTTCAAAACAGGCTGCATAGGGAGGAGGTCGGGCTGGATGGGAAAAAACCTGTGTAAAACCAGAAGTCAATGTTGTTTAGTTTGTCACATAACTTCTGTACTTAAAGCGGCAGTAGGCTGTATATTTTTGGCATAGTTGGGCAAAAACTCCATAATAACCTTTCAGCATATTGTAATTCAAGTGTTCTGAGAGAAAACTAGACTTCTGCTCCTCCTCATGGCTCTGTTTTCAGGCTTTAAAAAATCTAGCCCGTGACGGAAGACTTTGAACAATCACAGGTCATCTCAGAGAGAGCGAGAGCGTTCCTATTGGCTTTGCTCCGGTCATGTGACCGGTGCTTGACGTTATTTCAAGAGATTTCAACATGGCTACTGGGTCACAAACTTTCTCATTTTAAGGCTAAACCGTGCACTACAAGATGTTTCTGAAAACATTTGAGACGAGAAATAGGCATGAACTTAACAGAATATTGATTCATATTTGATCAATGCTGCCTACTTTGACCATTTGGTCGGCGTTCGTGAGTGACTGACAGCTGGCTCTCATAGACAGCAGATGGACAGCAGATCCCAGGTCAGCTCTGACTGCTTGAATTCCTCCGGTCTGTGAAATCTTGCAGATGCTGTTAAGAGCACCGGAGGACACAGAGGCACATGCTTTTTTTCAGGTTACCTGTTTCATGTACTTCTGTCAGGAGATATCAACCAATTTTTCATATTTGCTCTAATCTCGCCTACTTCAGCTTTAAGAAACGCCATTTAGGTAGCTATTTTAACCCAAACCATGACCTTTACCTTACCTTAACTAAGTGGTTTTCTTGCCTAAACCTAACTGCGGACGTTTTTGTGCAAATGACATGCGAAAAGGCTAAAATGTGTTCTCATGACATGCAGAATGTCTGTGTAATGTCGTGGTATTTATACGCCTTCCGGTGAGACGGGGTTGGATAAATGACATGATAACGTGATATTGGATCGGTGCATACAGTTGTTTTTAACAACTCTACTTTCTCCACAAAAGTGGAACCACCACAGAAACTTCAGATCAATAGTCAACAAACTTCAAGTGACAATGGGCTGGGACTGTAAAGAATTCTTTTCCTGTTTCACTGAAATGTCAGCGCTATCATTTCACTATACGCTTCCAACTTTGTTGGATTGCTTTATATTGCCTTGTAATCCATAGTGTTTTTTTTTTATTATCTTGGAAAAACAATGTGTTACAGAGTAAGATAGGAAAGACGGCCGCTTGCAGCTGAAATGGCAATGCCACTCTTTTGACAAACAATAATGCTGAGTCATCACGCTATTACTGCAAACAAAAACAAGTCTACCTGAGATAAATATTATGAAAAGGAATACATATAAAAGAAGTAAAGAACAATCTATAAACTTTTCATTTTGCTGAAGGGAAAAATTCATCTTCAGCTGTTGCTAACCAGCATCATGCATTGTAAACACAGTCCAACACAATAGATGGACTAATTGAATCCTGTCATTAGTAACCTTACAAACAAATTGCTTGATGTTTGTTTGATGTTTTATTGTGTGCAAATCTTTAATTATTTCCCTGATCAGTCATGCAGCCCTTCCCTCTCTGCTGCTTGCCCGCTCTTACATCTGTTTTCTTTCTTTCATACAACTTTGGACGCTGCTTTAATCATCTCATTTGCACATCTTCACATAGTCCAGGTCAGACAGAGCGGGAGGAGGAGGAGGCGGAGGAGGAGGAGGAGGAAAGGGATTTTTCCCTGTCATGCTGGTCGGTTATGTTGCTCTCTTTTTTGATTTACAGAACACTGATTGCTGTCCAAAGGAGAAGTTCGTGTTGATATTTTGAATGTCTACACTCCGTAATTCAAAGCATATCACCAACTAGAGAGACTTAACAAGGATGAAAGCGCCTGTCGGATTTGCAGAGTCAACTTGCTGTAATAGAAGGCAACACAGTCGCTCATTAAACCTTCTTAGACCTCTTTTACTTTATTAATCAGCATACAGAGGAGGAGAGACACTACAGGGTAAAAATCTTAACTAATAGATATCACCATGAAACTTCCCCAGTTGGTTACTTACATTAAGACAATTATTTTTTTTTATTAATAGTTTTCTGAAATGTGATGTTTAAATAAGCAAATGAAGCATTATCTTAGTAAAAGTGTGCTACATTTCCAGAACAGAAATCTGAACATTGGATAAAGCCAGGTTCAATATTCTTGTTTCATTTTGTTAACATAGAGGCAAAGGTTTTCACAGAGGGAACTTTTGGATATCTCTTTGTATCACTCAATAAATCAGAAAATACTGTCAACAGCTATAAAAAAGAATCCATTTCCCCATGTTAGTAGGAATAAAATGTTCTATTAATGCTGCTATGAATGATATATGAACAAACCCCTTCATAACCTTCAGAATATAGATAGGAATGAAACTGGAAAGTTTGATGGATGTGAGTACTACTGAAGTGGAGATTTCTGGCTCAGAGTACAATAAGTTTTTTTGAGAAAACGGCCTTTAAAGATATGGATTGTAAAATTCCATACATTTAACTAGACACTACAGGTGAATACAGGTGCATTGAAAATGTACATTTTATCCGTCTATTTATTTTTGCATTTATTGTTATGTATTTATTTATTTTTGCATTTTTAAAATGAATACAACATAAATAAATAAAAAATATAAATAAATAAATAAACAAATACATTTAAAAATAAATACAAATGAATACATAAATAAATAAAATTGAAAATTAAACAGAAGAGTATAAATAAATAGGGGAATTTATACAAAGATTAATTGATAAATAAATAAATAAATAAGCAAATCAAAACAGAAATATCAATTTATGTCACATTTTGTCAATTAATTGATGGTTACATTTATAATATTATTTTTGCTACATTTAATGACATATCTATTCATCTATCGAGTCATTTATTGATTTATTTATTTTTTATTTTGGCAGGCTCCATCCTCCATAACCGGTGAGAATAGGTCATGTGAAACATCATACAGTGAATCTGACATTTCTGTAAAAGAACTTCACCCCTGTCTTAATCTCAGTCCACATCAAAACCATTTTCCCTCCCGAGGTGACCTTGTTTCATCTCTCCACTCAGTGAGCTTGGGATCTCACAGAAGTGCATTGCACAGCAGCGTAGTTGGTTGATCTGGTTTCTCTCAGTGACTGAAGATAAAACAGAGCGCTCTCCAGGCACCGTCTCAGAGCTCTGTGAGGTCTCTCTTAAGAGACAACAAACAAACCCACAACAAGGGCAAACTGAGTCGACTCACTAAACTGTATTTTTAATCTCCCTGAAATGTTTCGATGTGAGTGGATGTGTGCATGTGTATTTTTTACTCTTATCATTTTTCCTCATTTTAATTGCCTTGTTGATGTCCAGTAGGGAATGATGATTTATGCAGATATGCCTTATATTTTCCTTTGCCAACAGGGAGAAGCAGGATGTTTTTTTTCTTTGCCTTTTGACACTAGCATCTGTCCTTTTCCTGCTTACTAATATGGGCATGTGACAAATACGCCTGAATCCCTGAGCGGACAATGGATCATAGCTGCAGTATGAGCATTAACATTCAGTTATAGATACTGTTGTATCACAGTGACGTATTTGTCCGTCACAGCCTAACCTACACATCACTGTCACAGAATATAGAATAAGATAGATAGATAGATAGATAGATAGATAGATGGATGGATGGATAGATGGATACATATAGATAGATAGACAGACAGACAGACAGACAGATAGACAGATAGACAGATAGATAGATAGATAGATAGAAGGAGATAGATAGATAGATGGTTAGATGGATGGATAGACTTTATGTAACTACTATAGACAGACAGACAGACAGATAGACAGATAGATAGATAGATAGATAGATAGATAGATAGATAGATAGATAGATAGATAGATAGATAGATAGATAGATAGATAGATAGATAGATAGATAGATAGATAGATTTATTTATTTATTTATTTGTGCTGCTGAGTCCCATGAGGATATGTGAAATTTGATTCACAGCAAGCGAGCCTGACCTACATTACGGTGCTTTCAGTCTCTGGAGGAATCTGACTTGTGAATCGTTCTCTATTTGAGAAGCCCCCTATGGAAAACCACAAGCAGGGTCCCATCCTCTTCTGAAAGGCTGAAAAACAATTGTCTGGGGGAAGGTTAGGGCGCTCAATCTCACCTGTGTCTGTAAAAAAAGAAAAATGCAATAACCACTTGTCTGTCAGTCTTTAAGCTCCGAAGTACACAAGTATGTCTCGCCTGACAAAGTGGAGGATGATAAGTGGGGTGATTCTGAGGTTTGGGGTAATACTTTCTCACTGGCAAGTCATATAAAGGGCATATTTGTGGACTGGTTATTATCACATTCTTATCCAAAGTAAAACAGAGTTCTGTCATGAAGCTGGAAATTAACAACATATCTCAACAGCAAAAGTCTCCGCAATAGTAAATCCTTATATACTTCATGAAATAATTAACATAACCACCATCCGTGTCAGGGTTAAAGGAGCACACATCAGTACTCACCATGCTGTAAATATACATTAGGGCTGAGAGAGGCGAGAACATAATGGAAGGGATTCATATACCTGTAATCTGTCAGTCAATATCTGTTTCCATTTCTTGAAAATCTGAATGCACAAAACCTCCAGTTGACCACGGTAAGTAGGTCACCATCTTTTTTGGCGACAAATACTTCCTTCTCAGAAAGATTGAGGATAACCTTCAAATGTTCAGTCTTTCAGCTTCCACACAACAGGTTATAAAGAAATAGGCAGCACTAACAGCTTGCAAAGTGGCGTATGTTTTTCTGTATATCCAGTATTACATTCAGACCGCGAACCTTTCTGACCCAGCCACCCGTCTTAAATGTTCACATTATTGTTCTCATACTGTAAGTCTTAATATACCCGTATTCACCCATGTTCTGCTTTAACGGCTGTCTCTTTGAGACCTGTGAAAATGTCCTCTTAATAGAATATAAAAGCTTAATTCGCAGAAAGTCTTTCAGAGTTTTATTGCAATGAATAAGATTCATATTTGCAAATTAATGAGTCACATATTTTCTGATCTAGACAGCCCACAAATACTGTCTGGGTTGTCTTATTTCACTGTTTGTGGGTTGGTAGGCACTCCAGATACCCAAATGTATATATACAGTATATACTTATATATACATTTGGGTATCTGGATTTTATGTATTTCTTTGTTTTTATTGGATTGTTGTCTACTGGTTAGTGGTTTTGCCCATTTTGTGTGTTATTTATGTTTTGTTGTATTTTTCTTAATTATGTTAGCTTAGTTTTTTTTTCTCCTCTTTTGTTACCTCCGCCAAGGCCAAAGGCCTGGAAGGAGGCACTGTTTTCACCGGCGTTGGTTTGTTTGCTTGTCTGTCTGTCTGTCTGTCTGTCTGTCTGTCCTTCTGTTATCAGAATTACTCCAAAAGTTGTCAATGAATTTGAATGAAATTGGAGTGTAGCACAATGAACAATCTGTTCGATTTTGGTGTCGACCCGGATCATGATCCGGATTCACGAATTTTTTTAAGAATTCCGATCAGCCTGAGCATTAAGACCACAGGGTATAACACATGCGAAGTGTAACTGATGACACGTTGATGACACATGACCACCCCTTCTTCCTCCTTCTGAGAGCAGAGAGATACATGTGTGGCTGTGTGGCGAGACATCGAGGTGCGGGATCTGCTGGCCGTCCGCGGTGAAAAAGGAAAAAGCTGTAGAAACACACCGTGTTAATAATAAGCCGACCACCTCACGGTACCGCCAGCTGCGAACTGTGATCTGTTTTTAAAGTTACGCACTTTGGCGGAGGTCTGCGCTCTCTGAGTGCCATTCTAGTTATTGTTTGTTTTCTGATTTTTTTTGGCTTCTTGACCTCTTGACATTTCTCTTTTTTTTTTCATTATCTTTTTTTTCTTTTTTTTTTTTTAAGATGTGTTAAAATAGAAATAAAAAACTAAAATTAAACATGTTCAGAATGTACTGAAAATGACTTTCAGTAGTAAATCACATAATTAGTACTACTGATTAGCAGAGGTGCACTTACAAAATCTAGCCTTTACAAGACATAATTTGACACAAATGTATTGAATTAATCTTTGTTTTTAGCTGCACTTATTACAATTATATACTTACTGCTCAGCTATACTGGTGCTGACCTCTTGATAGTGATCTGTGGGGTGTAGTTATTACATTTACTGTAGTTTCACAGAAGCAAAAAGAATGCAACTTTTCACATTTTTTTGCTGTGTCAAGTTAATCCAAGTTGCTTAATGTCGAGCTGATTCTGGTTTATGGTTCTTGAAATAGATCAGAGCCCTGAGGAATATTTCAGTGACAAAGTTTTTTTTTTTTTTCAACTCAGCAGCATCAGCACCAGCTTTGCATTTGCAGAAAAAGCAGCCATATCACGGCATCATTATATCTCTGAGAGGCAGCGGTGACCCGTGGTGCATGATGATGATTATGATAGTGGTGGCAGTCGTCATCTTTAACAGCAGCAGCATCTGCAGTGCCTTGGTATTTGTGATCCTTTGTCCTCATTTTGAAGACATTTGAACCCTGAGATGATAATGATCATCTTAATATGGAAAATAATCCTTTATTCTTGAAAGGCTGCCCCATCTTATAACAAATTTAAGAGTCTGCAGCCATGCTAGCAGCTCTGTGAGGCTTTACTTAGGGAAGCCTCGAGTTTGACATTTTGGTCATCGCATCACATTTTTAGGCGACCAAAATGTTTATTAACTTTCATGAACTGAAAACACACTGTGAAAGGGTTAAAGTTGTAAGACAAAAACACGGACAACTCCGGACAATGGTAGCAACCTCTCAATCACAAGGTAGCAACTCCCTAAAGCATCCCCTGCTTTATGCTCTATTTGCCTCTAAATGGGAGCATAATTTACTAAATGAACATCATGCTGTATTGAAGAAGACTTGAAACTAGCGATCAAAGACCATAAACTCATGTTTACAATGTTTACTGAGGTAATAAATCAAGTGAGAAGTGGGATCATTTTCTCATAGACTTCTATACAATCAGACTTCTTTTTGCAACCAGAGGAGTCGCCCCCTGCTGGCTGTTGAATGCAAGTTTAAGGCACTTCAGCATTGGCTTCACTTTTCAGACCCTGGAATGGAGCCCACTGTTTAAAACCTTTTAATAAAGTGCTATATATAGAAAAAGTAGTAGGGCCAATAAAATACATCATAAGAAATACGTCATAAAAGATCATCATATAGAACCAATACTAAACCACAGTTTAAGTTTAAGTAAGAGATATTAAAGAACCACTATATAAACTCATTAACTGAGAAGTCCTCATCCATGCACCCTGGAAATAATCGTTTAAAATCCAAAATCCAAAATGCTTCTCTCTTTTTCCTGAGAAAATTGACATTACTGCCTGTTTGGCTGGACTTAATCTCCAAAAATAAAGGTGAAATGTGGTGTCGCTTACCTGCTTTTTTGCTTAGCAATATTTTTTAACTAAATGCTAACGTCAGCACGTTGTTGCTCACAATGACAATGCTAACATATTAGTGTTTAGCAGATATAATATTCACATTGTTCATCCATGTTAGCATGCTAATATTTGCTAATTAGTGCTAAGCACAAAGTACGGCTGAGGCTGATGGGAATGTCATTAGTTTTGCAGGTATTTGGTCAAAAAATCGGACTATCAATCAGACCAACTGAAAATTTGACCTGATGATGGTGCTGGAGGAAAAGTCAAAAGATGACCAAAATTATTACACATCATCCTACGGGTGACATGAATGTTGGGACCAAATTTTATGACAATCCATATAACAGTTGTTGAGATATTTCAGTCTGAACCAAAGTGGTGGACCGACTGTCCGACACTGGCAATCATAGAGCCATGCCACCAACGTGGCTAGAAATAACTTCATCTAATTATCTTTCTTCATCATCACTTTCATCATCTGTTAAGTATTATGCACTGTTACAAACAGGATGATAAAATTACAATGTGTCAAAAAATTAACATTGCTGTTTCACACCTGACAACCATACCTCCATGCATGTGAGGTTGATCTGCGCTCAGTCCACCTGCCTTCTCAGATTAGCCTGGTGTGTGTGATAATAATGGCTCCAGATATGGATG
The DNA here is from genome assembly GCA_916701665.1 of Sebastiscus tertius. Taxonomy (NCBI): domain Eukaryota; kingdom Metazoa; phylum Chordata; class Actinopteri; order Perciformes; family Sebastidae; genus Sebastiscus; species Sebastiscus tertius. The sequence continues at coordinate 28,380 of CAKAOH010029937.1, read as the reverse complement.
ACAGCATCTGTCCCGTTCTGGCTTGATGTATCTAAAGCTTTCTTTGTCTTGACCCGGGCTTCATTACATGGCAAGGGACAACAGATAAAACTTGAAACACTGGCTGGTATTTTAGCTAATCTATGTTCCTGAAGGCTGGTTGAGATCAGCATCAGCAGAGAAAGGTCAGCAAGCAGCCGTTGAGGCTCATCCTGTTGCAAGGAACCCGAAAAGACTTTCTTGTGAAATGAGCGCATGGTCACTGGAATAATGCAAAGAAACAGGTCTGATCAGGATCAATAAAAAAGCTTCAACTCATCTGCTGGTTGGTCCACCACACTAACGGATCTATCAAAGTCAACTATCACATGGACTGCCATGACATTTTGTGTAGACATTCATGGTCTCCAGAGGATGAAACCAACTGACTTTGGTGATCCTCTGACTTTTATTTTGCGAAACCTGTCAACATATCACCGTTTGGTAACACCATGACATTTGTGATTTTAAGTGAAATGTCCTAACAACTATTGGATGAATTGCCATAAAATTTGGTACAGATGATTATGTTCCTCTTATGAATTGTAATAACTTTGATGATCCTTATATTTTCATCTTACATCATCATCAGGTCAACATTTTAATTTCTCCTATACTTTGGTTTATGACCAAACACCATAGACTGTATACAAGTGGGCGTAGTCACCGTGACGTCACCCATTGCTTTGTGGACTGCCATTTTGAAGCCTTTAGTTCGTCATTTTAGCCGTCGCCATCTTGGTTTTTGGCCATCGTCATGTTGGCTTTTTGCGACCAGATGTGACACAAGAGGGTGGAGCTACCTGTGGTAGCGACCTGTCAATCACAAGGTAGCGACGCCCTCTAAAGCATACCCTGCTTTATGCTCTATTTGACTCTAAATGGGACCATAATTTACGAAATGAACATCATGCTGTATTGAAGAAGACTTGAAACTAGCAATTGAGACCATAAACTCATGTTTACAATGTTTACTGAGGTAATAAATCAAGTGAGAAGTATGCTCATTTTCTCATAGACTTCTATACAATCAGACTTCTTCTTGCAACCAGAGGAGTCGCCCCCTGCTGGCTGTTAAAAAGTTTAAGACACTTCTGCATTAGCTTCACTTTTCAGACCCAGAGGTTGCCCACTGCCAAATACCAGCAAAACTAACGACATCCCCCATCAGCCTCAGCTGTACTTTGTGTTGAGTGTTAAATGTTAGCATGCTAACACACTAAACTGATGATGAAGATGACGATCATGGAAATGATTGGTGACGACATGGTGAAACTTGTCAATTAGGAGTACTAGGAGGAGGCAGAAGAACATGTTTTTTTCACAGATTATCTGTCTCATGCACTACTGTCAGGATATAGTAACAGTTTTATAAAACATAACTTTATTCTGTTTCCCCCTATAGGAGCCATCATCGCATATAATGCAAAAGACTGATCAAAACCTTTTCTGCCACAAACTTTCTCTGTTCCACTTTCAACTAAATTATCATAATGCAATTATGTTTTTTTATTTCTTTTTAAAAGTAAGGGAGCATGCATGGATTGGTTGACAACCCATGTCACCTAACCCAGGTGAGGTTATATAGGCTACACCGGTAGCATGGAAGTCTAGCGGTGTAGCCTATGTAACCTTCCCCTGGGGAATTTCTGACCTGATTTCAAGATGCTCCCTGAACAACACCATAAGGCAACCTTTAATAATCTACAGGGATTTCAGGTTCACAGAGGAGTTGCTTGACATTGACTTGTTTCCGCTGGGGGCCCACAAAAGAAATCAAACTTATTTCTCCAAGGCGCCTGCAGTATATGGGCCTCACACTTGAGTGACTCAAACAAGCGAAGAGTCAGACAAGTGAAGAGACAAGTGAAGAGGCAAGAGGGGATTAATGAATGTATCATTAAATCAATCTGGAAAATGAGTTACTGCTCTGATAAGATAAATACAACAGTGTGTTTGTGCTCTCTCTGTCCTCTTAAAGCAGCAGTGGGTAAAAATGGAGCAAATATGATGATATATGATATATGATATGAAAAAAGTTATTTTTATTAAATGGTCATTATATCCTAGTGCATGAGACAAGTAATCTGAAAGAAATCATGTCCCTCGGTGTCCTCCGGTGCTCTTAATTGAATCTGCAAGATTTCACAGAAAAAACAGGAAAACAGGAAAACAACCAGTCAGAGCCGAGCTGGAGCCTGCCGTCTCTGAGCAGCTGTCAATCACTCGCGAACTCCGACCAAACGGTCAAACTAGGCAGCGCTGATCAAATGTTTTCAGAAACCTCTTGTAGTGTACTGTTTAGCTGTAAAATGAGAAAGTATGTTGAGAAGAGTTGAGGAAATACCAAGCACCACCCACCAGCCGGAGCACAGCCAATAGGAAAGCTCTCTCTCTCTGAAATGACCTGTGATTGGTCAAAGTCTCCCGTCACAGGCTAGATTTTTTAAAGCCTGAAAACAGAGCCATGAGGAGGTGCAGAAGTCTAGTTTTCTCTTAGAACACTTGAATTACAATATACTGAAAGGTTATTATGGATTTTTTGCCCAATAACGCCAAAAATATTCTGCCTACTGCCACTTTAATTATGTTAAAATAAAAGCTTTAGTCTAGAGCTTTCTGTACGTGAAAGCAAAGAAATGTCGGCCAGATGAAAATGGCAAAAGTTTCCTGTCTTGCTTAGCTGCACTCACACATGGGTGAAGAACCCATCCAGTATGCTACACCCGCTTATCTGAGGGTCGCAGGGGTGCTGGAGCCGATCCCAGCGGACATCAGCAAAGCAGGAAGCTATAGGAAGGGAGCGAGAGAGGAGGAGAGAGTCAGCCTCTGACTAACTCTGCGTTAGTGCTCACTTATGAAGCCTCTTAATAGTCACAGCGATAAGCATATTCTGTTGCTTTGGGATAGTAAATTGAATTCCATGATGGACTTTTGAAGATATGGGTCGTGACTGTGCAACTGGATATGACCAGAGAAAAATGGAGCCACTCACAGATGCGTTGATTGAAAAATCTTCAAAACCTTTCACCTTAAACCTGCAAAAAAAATATCTTGGAAATGAAAACAACACCCACAGAGAGTAAGGTGCTGCTCTGAATGATTAATTGGTCATGACCCAAGTATAAAGTGTGGCCTGCTGAGTTTGTGGGGAAAAAAGAGGAAAGTGTGTTTTTCAATTGAAAAGGGGATTAAATTGCAAAAGGACTTTAAATAGAATAGATGAGGGAAGTTGATTATAATAATTGAGAGACGAGGAGGCACAAAGAAAAGGGACAGGATTAAAGTAACGAGAGACATAAAGAGAGGAAAAACTGCATAATAAAGTGACACTGATTAATTATAGTGGATGTGGACTTTGTTTTCAGGCATTTCCAGCCTCCTTGTGCCCTGCTTAATGAGCACCCCACATTTCCTGAATATACTGTATGAGCTGTCACATCTCTAAAATCCTATTTATCTTATATTGTCTTTTTAAATTGCCTTTTTTTATCTCCTCTTAAAGCACTTTAAATTGTCTTGTTGATAAAAGCTGCTACACAAACAAACTTGCCTTGCTTTGCCTTTCATGAGGTGCCCAGTTTGCAGCATTACATGCATCGATAATCGATTTAGCTGTATGTGGTCTCTTTCACCTCGGGAGCTTTTGATGGCCACTACGTGACATTAACACGCTATGTGTCTCCCCTTGCTTCTAAATAAGCCCATCCATGTTTGTAAAAGTCAACCCGAGTCGGGCCCCTGTGTACCGCTAATGAGGGGACAATTAAATATTCCAGAGATCCAAGTGTCGCCGGGCTATCATTAGTCCTTAGAGAAAGGTCAGCGCCGAGGGTGTCGTGCAACCTTCTACTACCACTTCCTGTCCCAGGGGACACTCTGGTGAGTATTGATCAAACAGCCCGACATGAATGGGAGTTAAGTGCATGTTGATAAGTCAATTACTGTTAAAACTGCAGGAGCTCCTGTTACAGCAGGACACTTCTGTGTGTGAGATTTAAAATCTGATCAAAATCAGTGGCTGTATTCAAAACCGCATACTATACTAGTAGTACATACTGATTTGGCCAAAATGTAGCATGTAGTATGCAAACAAAAAGCAAAATCTACAGCATGACTACTGATACTGATTTGGAAAAGATCTCCAGTATACATCAGACTGGCACATACAGGTACTTCACAAAAAGTCAAGGCCACACCCCTTTTTGGGGGAAAGAAAACCGAAGATCCCATAGACTTCAAAGCAATTTGACGTATGTAATTTTGACAAACTCGTATGCATTCATTTCATTTGTTTTATACACATTTCTAATCATTATTTAGGTAAATACCGGCAATATTTGCACTATCTGTTTATATCATGTTTATTTTTGTTTATTGCTTATTTTGTATATTGTATATTGGTAGAATTTCAAATTTTCTTTTATTCTTATTTTATTCTAACGTTTTTATCTATTATTTGTTATTATACTGTTTGATTTGCACCAACATAACCAAAGCAAATTCCTAGTGTAAATCTCTTACACCTGGCAATAAACACAATTCTGATTCTGATTCTGATTCTGATTTTTTGATCTTGGCTGAACCTGAGCGTTCCCGAAACCTTAATTAATTAAGGTTGATCGCCATCATGTCCCTTTAGTCTTCCTCCGTCCAACACAGTGGCCGGATTATTTCTTATCCAGACTTCTATACATATTTGATTGAATCAATGACGTTAGGCTAAGTGTTGTCTGTAAATAACCAACCTGTTAATAGCCAACTGTTGATCTATAGGCTGAGATTTAGTTGGAGACGACTGATGCTGCTATAACGTTAATGTATGACTGTATTACTGCAGCAGCCTCACACTCAGTGAATATTCCCGTATTGTATGTGCCTCAAATCTCAGTGTGAAAGCCTCGGTTGACCCGCTACACTACAGCATTTTGTAATTTTCTCTCCTGTGACGGGGAGTTTCTTTCTCCCAAAAGGGAGCGCAGCCTCTGTGATGACGCCATGCTGATGTGGTCTATAGCTTGGAGACATAAAGCCCCTCTATTATATCTTTTCTAGGACATGGCAGGAGAACAAATCAGAGATCAGCGTTTTGGGATTTATTGTTGGTGCAACCAACTACATAGCAACTCTTCAGCATAGCGTTATTACTATTACCGGTTTGCTTGAAGTAGAAGCTTGGAGACATGTTTCAGCGTCTTCGGTTTACTCCGTTTACACCGTCTACGAGAGACACGGGATTGTTTTCCCCCAAAATAGGAGCGTGGTCATGCAAGCCTATCTTGGCCAAAAACGGCACGTTGATGCTGTTTGTCTTACTTCACCTAGAATAAATAGTTTAAGGGGTGGTGGAGCTAAACCTGCAGTATCTGATAAAGTAAACAAACATTGGTCCCAAACAAAAATAAATCAATGGTGTATTTTTCGATAATGTTGCAATAGTGGTACCAGTTTGATTTTTTGTCCAGTGCATGAAGAGCTTGTTTAAAGGCTAAAATCTGGCCTAGCATACTGCAAAATAAATCACTTTGTCTCAAAAGAGATAAAGTGGAAAAGGAAATATGACCCCTTTAGATGAACTCAGATGTGAGTGTATTCTGACACTCAGTTCTTTGAATTACAGCCGAAGCACGGTGTAAATATAAAAGATAAACCCCACAGCACTGTCATAAAACAAGAGCTCAAAGTCCTCCATGTCCTGCCCTACAGGTATCTTTCCCCATTTATTGTTAGAAGGTTTGGGAGTATTTGCTCCATTTATTCTCAGGGGGTTGACTCTAACAAAACATCTTTTTACTTTAAAAGGAAAGCTATTGTTTGCCCTGTTGTAGTTCCTGTGATATGCAGGATCAGTCTAAATCTATTAATTTATATGCACTACATGCTGGCAAGCTTTATGCAAGAAATATAAATCCATGGGAAGTTGTATTCTGTGGCAAAGCTGCTGATGGCAGAGAGTACTGTGTGAAAAATATTTACACAGGACAAACTAAATATAGGTCAGCTATAATTAAAGAAAAAAAACAACAAACTTTCTCTTTTCCGTCTCGGGCTGCTGTCTGGAGACAGTAAACCTGTAAATGCTAACAGTTTTCCTCGACATGGCACTGGTTCATTATCATTTTATGAGCTTTGCAAGCTGAGTTTTCATTGTCGGCCATTTGGCGGTCGGCCAGAGGGCATGCCAATTGTTATTGAAGACGAGGGAAACCCCGAACTGTATTCTGTGTGTTGGTTGCGCAGCAGGGTTTACAGGATGCACACGCTGAAAGCTACAAATCTCAGTTGTGCAGGTATGGGTAATTACAAAAGTGATTCTCTAAAGCTGAGAGTGAAAACAATGGTCCCAGTGTGTAAAGATAAAAAACACAGTCTGATACCAGTGTTTTTTATCCTGGAGTCATACAGATTTTAAAACTGGATGTTGGATTTTCAGGGGTCAATATATAGTCAACATAGATGCCACATAGAAGTGGTCTACACCATCTGAAAGCTGGGAACCTGAAGATTAATTTAAGATGCAGCTGCGCTGCGTTGTTCTAGTCATTAATAAGAAATGAAAAATTAATTAATAAATTAATTAATCAATTAAAATAAATAGTGAAAGTGTATAAGGGTTTAGAACATTATGATGGAAGTATATGATGGTCATGTTCTGATATGTCTCATAAGTTGCTGCAGCAAGTTTTGGGTTGATACCATTTGTTACAAAGATTTGATGCTAAATTTAAAAACAATTTCCACTCGAGAATTGATAAAAATTATCAATAATCCCTCCAAAATACCACATTAAGACCTTGAGGAACACAATAGAAAAAGCCATGCTGTGATTTGGTATCAAAAACTTGACATTTGGAGATTTCTGCAAGAATTGCATTTTTCGGCAATTAGATGGCGAGCACTTCTGTTGTGGAAACTGTTCAGAAATCTCCTTATTGTCAGTCTACCTAGGAAAGCCATCCATCCTCTGAATGCTCTTGGTCTCTAGTTTGTGGTTGTAAAGTTTCATGAGGCTGGGATTATCCTAGAGGTCACAATAGGTAATTTTATACAGTGAGGTCAAGTTTTAAAAAATAGTCTCAATACAATGAAATGGCTGCTATGGAGACTTACATCATCACACATGAATACAATTGGGCTCATTGGATCCCCAAGAGTCTCAGCTTTACAGTCATACCCAATTTATGTTATTCCAAGACCCCAGAATGCAGAAATATTCAAATACACCATTTCAGTATAGGCGGAAATAAACACATTTATACTGCATTCAAAAAACTTTTTTGGTCCCAAAACTGCATGTGATTATCACAAAGTGGGCATGACTGTAAAGGGGAGACTCGTGGGTACCCATAGAACCCATTTTCATTCACATATCTTGAGGTCAGAGGTCAAGGGACCCCTTTGAAAATGCCAGTTTTTCCTCGCCAAAGTTTAGTGAAACTTCGTAGCGTTATTTAGCATTCTTCCCAACAAGCTAGTATGTCATGGTTGGTACCAATTGGATTCCTTATGTTTTTCTGTCCCATATGATATCAGTATCTTCACTCAGTGTCTGGGCCTGCCGGCAGGCCGTTGGGGATTTGCTGTCATAACAATAAATAGAGTTTGAGTCTGCTTCTAGAAATTATTGGATACACAACTGCTCATTAATCTTCTCTGACTGACTGTCCAGAGTAACTGTTACACGAGTCACTGATTCTCTTACTTGTTCAGTCCCCAGCATGGCCGGATTAACCCACCAGGGGGCCCTGGGGCCAAAATGAGCTGTGGGCTCCTGTCAACCGCCCTCCTCCGGCTCTTTGTGTATTGTGTATGTACCAGTTTCTCTTCCAGTGCAGCACACACAGCAGAATACCCATGGCAGATTAATTATCTTTTCCCTGGAGCCCCAGAAACCAACCAGTGCTTCTTAGCTGGATTACTGTCTGACTGAAGGTTTGCTGAATGTCACTTAGGTAATTTTATGAGAATGCACCATATACGATATAAATTGAAACTATAAAGGTCTTAATTAGGGCTGTCAACGTTAACACAATAATAACGCGTTAATGCAAATTTGTTTTAACACCACTAATTTCTTTAACGCATTAATGCAACTTGCGATTTTTAGGTTGTAGCAGGCTCAGTTTCAAAACTAGATGAGGAAAAACTGTCATGGCCATTTTTAAAGGGGCCCCTTGACCTCTGACCTCAAGATATGTGAATGAAAATGGGTCCTATGGGTACCCACGAGTCTCCCCTTTACTGACATGCCCACTTTATGATAATCACATTCAGTTTTGGGGCAAGTCATAGTCAAGTCAGCACACTGACACACTGACAGCTGTTGTTGCCTATTGGGCTGCAGTTTGCCATGTTATGATTTGAGCATATTTTTATGTTAAATGGAGTACCTGTGAGGGTTTCTGGACAATATTTGTCATTGTTTTGTGTTGTTAATTGATTTCCAATAATAAATATATACATACATTTGCATAAAACAAACATATTTGTTCACTCCCATGTTGATAAAAGTATTAAATTCTTGACAAATCTCCCTTTAAGGTACATTTGAACAAAAAAATGTATGATTATCTTATGAATTATCGCAATTCAATATTTTAATCGATTGACAGCCCCAATCTTTATGACACACAAGACTGAGCATCTAGATTAGGTCTTAATACAGGACCCTTAAATGTTCTCTATATGATATCCAGAGCAATCATATAGCAACAAACAACTTTTTGCAATGTAAAGATATAGAAGAGTAATGTCTACCTGTTCAGAGAATGAAGTCGCTCTCCCGCTGTGTGTGTTGTAATCCGAACTTGAGCAACTAGAGTGCAAAAATCAAAACAAGCTCTCCAAGATTGTTAGTATTGCCGGAAAGGAGACATTTTGACGAGTAAAGCGCAGGTGTAAATAATAAAATGAATGAATGAATGGTGTTGTGCATGCTGGCTCACCGCCACCCTCACTGGAGCACTTGAACAGAGCAAAGCCATCGTTAGTGTTATTAGTAACACCTGTGCTTTTCCTACTATGACAAGTCAAAATGTCCGCCGTGAGGAAGGCCTATCGGCAAGTCACAGAAACAACTTTTGCAATAAGCTGTATTTGACCGGGCTGTACACAGAGGAAGGCTTAACATATAACTCCAGATACCTCACATCCACTACACGTCGATTTAGGGTCCCAAGGGTGAGCTGGAACATAAGAAGTCTTTTATTCCCCTCTGCCATACAGGCATTGAACTCAGAATGATGGCACCAGGGAACACTTGTTATTTTATAACATGTGCCCTCTTTTATTATTTATACAACCTGCTGCTACCTTCCCATTGCACTATTGTATAATGTGAAGTTATATTTGGATGTTTTAACCTCTTTTACCCGACTAACCCGGCAGGTTCGGCTGAGCTGTGTGTTAAAACACTGCCTTTAAAAACTTAGTAAAATGCTGTGGTGGTCTGTTTTCCGAATTGTTTCTAAAAGACGAGGCTTTAATGCTACTAAAACAACACTCCAAGTGTATAACGTCCAAACAATGTTTGTTTGGAAAAGATTTCAATATTTTAGTTACAAAATCAATACACAAGACATTGTATTTTTACTTTATAATATTTTTGACCATATTTATATTGAATGTACATACTTGACTTTGGTTTCTTTTTTGTTCTCTTATTTACATTGTTAATGATCTTTTTTGTTATTATCTAAGTTTTACTTGATCATGTTTCATTATTATAATAAAACTACTCCATTTGGAGTAAAAATGATACAATTTAGTTGTTTTTTTTATTCATTTTATACTGTGCACAATGGTAGAATGTGATGATGCACAGGGTCAGTGTCATGGCCGAAGGCTCCATTGTGAGCACATAGCCTCCTGTATTGGATTTTAGTAGTATTTTATAGCCAGATTCCCTTTCAAGAGGTAGAAAACCCATTTGGCACACTCTGGGTATCCAAGTGGCCAAATGGAGAGTCTGCCTGGTCCTATCCGTACTAAAACCTTTGTAGAATCTATGTGCTTTTTGTTATTTAAATCTGCTTTGGCACAACTGTAGTCAAGGAGTTGCTAAATTAATTCAGTGGCATCACTGTGCATGGCATCATTGCTATAATGGTGTTATCCACTGTCACATTTTAGGTGAGGATAAAAAATTTTTTTTTCCTTTGGTCCATCACAATTTACTCCGGCATAGTAACAGACACAATGTTACTAACACTGGGGATGAATTCTCTGAGGTCTTACCTATCCATAGAGTCCTGATCATGCATATAGATCTGGTAGTTGTGGAGCTATTCTTGATTTATTTTGGGTATGTCTGTTTAGGCGAACCACACCTTCCAGCACCCTGGAGCTTAAGATGCACTGCGCTCATACGGCGGTTACAGCTGATAATGTCGACGTTGTTGTCGCGGAAACGTACAGTCTGTTAGCACTGTAGCCATTGTTTGCATTGTTAGCGCTGTTAGCACCGTTAGTTGCAAACTGCCGGTTCAGCTGTCGCCATGTTGACGCAAATCATTTTTTGATCCTGTTTGAAGTGCTCCATGAATCACACATATGATGTCTGTCAATTTAAAAGATCATTTTGAAAGTCAAGAAAGTCACAGTTTGTTGTAAAACTGTTGAAGTATAAAACTGTGAATATACGTAATTAGAAAGACGGTACACCCAAAAGTCACGTATGAAGCTACGATGCCTGAGTGTTTCATACTGGGATGTACTCACACGAGATAACGTTACATTTGTGCGTGGAACATAGCTGAGTTAGCTCGCTAGCTAGTGTTGGTGACGTATAGTGTGCGAGACGAGAGAGATGTAGTTCACTGAGCGGTTTCACACAAAACTAAACGATACTATAACAAACTGCGACTTTCTTGACTTACAAAATTATCTTTTAAATTGACAAACATCAGAATGTGTGATTCATGACGCAATTCAAACGGGATCAAACAAATTATTTATCTCTCTCTGTTGACTACCGTACATATTTTTTCCGAAGTAAGATCCCATGGGGTCCACCAGAAGGGGCGGGACTTTGCCTCTCTATTTCGTATTGAGCATGCTCTTAACATTTCATACTGTACCTGGGGTGTATTCTCAAAGAAATGAGCAATTCATTTAATTACCACAAATCAATCATCAAACAGTGACTCCGAGGCTTTTGTAGGGCCTCGTTTGTCTTGGTCCTTGGGGCATTTCTAGCCAAATAAATATCACCCCACATTCTCATCTTTAACTGCTAAATATCACCCCATGTTCAAATATTTTGAGTATGCTTTGTTATGTTTTTCCCTCCATGCATCCACAGGAGCTTTGATTCAAAGTGAAAATCAATTTCTCAGAGGATTTAAGAAAAGCTATTCCCTCAATCTGACAGCAATTTCGTGTTAACGACACTTTTCTCAGCACCTTTGTTCAGAGATTATTTGCAGTGCAGTGCTGATTGTGATGGAAGAGGTGTTGTGCAAACACAGGATGAGAAAAAATGAAATCTCATTTATAAAAGAACAGAGGGGTGAATCTCTGTCCATCATGCCATGATGCCCTTTCTGTCACTGTAGGATTGTTTTACGTCAATCCCACTTCACGCTGCCTATTTCACCTCCCCGTGTATATGCTCTGAATTCTAAGTTGACCAATTATTCCAAATAGTTCAAGCTGGGGGCTTTTGATTTAATATTTACTTTGTTGAAACATTCCATTGAAACATCAAATCAACAACAGTGTGATATAAAAGATCATGATTATGGCCACGGTCATGACAGAATACAGAGAGACATCACATTCACAGAAGATCACAATATCACGTCAGTTTTACTCAGTTACGTGCTCCTTCAACGTGTAATTTAACAGAAAAGCAAAGGCTGGTGTTTTTGTCATCAATGGACTGCCCACAGAGAAATGCTTCATTTGTATAAATGACCTGGTTTGAATGTGCTGCAAAGAACACAAATCTGCAGAGTTGATGTCTAAATTATTCATAAGGTTGTTCATTCAGACACAGCTTTGAGAAAACTGCACCCAGATATATTTTGCATGTATGTGTGTGTGAAATAGTGAGCATAAATATTTCTATTTGTGTGCATACAATACCGCATACATCAGACCGGCACATACATCGCAAAAAGTCAAGGCTGCGCCCCCTGTTTGGGGGATGGAAAACCGAGGATCCCATAGACTTTAATGCAATTTGATGTATGTTTGGATTGTAATTTTGACAAATTCGTATGCATTCATCTCTTGTTATACAAACGTTTGTTTTGTTTTACATATAATAATTATTTTGTTCGCAATACCTTAATAAATGAAGGTTGATCGCCGCCATGTCCCTTCAGTCTTCCCCCGTCCAACACAGTGGCCAGATATTGCTTATCCAGACTTCTATACATATTTGATTGAATCCCGTTAGGCTAAGTGTTGTCAGTAAATAACCAACCTGTTAATAGAGATTTAGTTGGAGACGACAGTCTGATGCTGCCTCCCACTAAAGCTAACGTTAGATAGCCATGCTAGTCACTGTCACCAGCATCTTTTAGCAATTTACCACACAGATAGTGAATATTAATGTATCGTATGTGCCTCAAATCTCTCTTCTTCTGTGACAGCGAGTTTCTTTCCTCCAAAAGGGCAGTTCGGCGATTAGGCGATGCTTGTCTGGTCTATAGCTTGGAGCCATAACGACCCTCTATTATATCTTTTTTAGGCCATGGCAGGGGAACAAACCGGAGATCAGCGTATTTAGATTTATTGTTGGTGTAACCAACTATACAGCAACTCTTGGGCATAGCGTTATTACTATTACCGGTTTGTTTAAAGTAGAAGTTTGGAGACATGTTTCAGCGTCTTCTGTTTACTCTGTTACCATCTATGAGGGACACAGGATTGTTTTCCCCCCAAAAGGGGGGCATGGTCATGCGAGCATATACTCCGGATGACGTGTTGCCAACGTATTGGTCTGATGTAAATGTGCTCAGCTCACGTGTAAGATTTGTTGCACAGGAGTATAAATCTAACCTACAGCACCTCAACTCTTGATTCTCATCATTTCCTCAAGGACAACATTCATGTCATAACTCGTTCAACTTAACTCTGTGACGTATGATGTCATATTGTCTTACCTTGACAAACAACAGGAAGTCGATTGAAGTGCTTGTATTAATTTCTTTGCTTTGTATTTTCTCAGGCATATTTTCTCCAAGACAATGCAGCAAGCAACTAGTATGCTATTCTGTGCTGCTAAATAATTGCAAAAATGCTGTACAGTGTTCGGCTTTCAACCATTAGGCTTTTAAATGATTTTGTTCTTTTGTTGTCTTTCAGACATAGTAAATACTGCTAGTCACAGTAACACTTTATAATAACCATCATTTAGAAATGGGGAATTGATAATTAATTAAACTTAGTTATTTGACTGTTAACAAACAGTGAAATGATAATCAATGATGTTTACTAATTATTATTATTAGATAGTTATTATAAAAGTGTTACCAAATTCACTATAAGCCTACTTTTTAAATATTTTGGTTTCATTTTTGCAAGTTTGCTTTTACTGTATGAAACAATGTACACAAATGCACCATAGAACAAACACAAACCCCCTCATTACTCATATGCTATTCATGTTTTTCAAAACAATCTTGGTCATAATTTACTCTTCTCTGAGTGAATCCTTCATCAATTCACAGTTTGAGAGTTTGACGTTCTCGTGCACTTTTCGAGTATACAGAATGGTTGATCCACTCGTGATGCCGATGCTGTGGCAGATGTTAATCGAGGTCAAGCTCATCCCAGACAACTCCTGCAACTATTTAAATCTCATTCTTGATTGACATCTAACACATGACAAATTACCAGAGAGCAGCACACGTATTGCCTGTCAGAGGCAGAGAGAAACAGAGATAGAGAGAGAGAGAGAGAGAGAGAGAGAGGGAGAGAGAGAGAGAGAGAGAGAGAGAGAGAGAGATAGTCATTGTATAACAAAATATTTTCTGAGTGAATCTTGGAGCACGCAGTCCAGGAGGGTTAAAAGAGGAGACGTCACGTCTTCATATCGTGTCATGTCATCGGGGTACAACACATGCAGAACGAAAATCTGGTCTGCACTTGTTGAAAGGCTCACTAGCTGGCACACGATCATAGAACAATGAGGATGATCGATTTGTTTCACTGGGGCGTCCGCAGCGAGGGTGTCGTAGTAGCATGCTTAATGGGTGAGAATTACAATTCTGCAATTATTGAAAAGATCTTTAATAAAAGACCATAAACAGATGCTTTCTATTTGAAATTTGTATATCGGCCGCCATTCATTGAGCGTACCCAAAAAGTTCTGTCAGGCCGAGTGCACCCAAAGAGCACCTGATCGGGCACCATCCCTTTATTTCAGCCCAGTCGCACAGCATTTCGTGAAATAGTCACAAAAATGAATGTATTGATTCATGTACATAGACACAAATTTCACATTTATTGCGATGGTCAGCACAAAATCAGAGAGGAAAGGAGGTCAGGGTGGATGGGTGGGTCAAAAAACACCAGACTTTCACCCAGTAGACCGGTTTTTGTGTCCCATGTGAAACCAGAGGTCAAACTAGATTTATTTGTGATGTAACTTCCATACTTAAGTTACAGCACTTCCAGAGTTATTTGAACCCAAACCACGATCTTTTCCTAAAACTAACAAAGTAGTTTTGTTGCTTAAACCTAACTAGGTTGATCTTTTCCTAAACCTAACTAAGGTGATCTTTTGTTAAACCTAACTAAGTAGTTTTGTTGCCTAAACCTAACCAAGTTGAACTTTTCCTGAAACCTAATTAAGTAGTTTTGTTGCCTAAACCTAACCAAGTTGATCTTTTCCTAAACCTAACTAAGTAGTTTTGTTGCCTAAACCTAACCAAGTTGATCTTTTCCTAAACCTAACTAAGTAGTTTTGTTGCCTAAACCTAACTAAGGTGATCTTTTCCTAAACCTAACTAAGTCGATTTGCTGCCTAAACCTAACCAAGTTGAACTTTTCCTGAAACCTAATTAAGTAGTTTGTTGCCTAAACCTAACCAAGTTGATCTTTTCCTAAACCTAATTATGTACTTTTGTTGCCTAAACCTAACCAAGTTGATCTTTTCCTAAATCTAATTAAGTACTTTTGTTGGCTAAACCTAACCAAGTTGATCTTTACCTAAACTAAGTAGTTTTCTTTTGAAAAAGACTGGAGCAGAAACTGACACGTGCGTCACGTGTTGCAGGACATTTGTAGGAAAACGCACAAAAAATATGTTGTTGAAAAAAAAAGGGTAATTCGTGTCTATGTACTCGAATCAAATAGAATAAATTTCGTGACTATTTCACAAACTGCCGTGAGACTGTGTTGTTTATTTCTTGCGCTGTCTGCTGTAAACCTCCAACATCACAGCTCCAGTTACACTGCGCATGTGTCGTACCCCACAGCTCCCGACCGTGTCCCAGCCTCCACTTGCATGCAATGAAAGCAGGGCACATCCCACACGTTAGTCCATTATGATCATGTTGTTTTCAAAAAGCAAAAAAACATGTTGACAGGGTTGAGATGGATGCACCTTCATGGCAAACAACTCCATATCAATAGTACTACAGGCAGCTTTCACTCATTTACTGTATGAGTTAGTCATTCACTCCTTCAGCTCCTCTGTCACAGTAAGCCACGTCATCCGAGTCAGACATCCATTTGGACCAGCACCAGAACTGGCGGCGCCTCGGCCACTTTGGCCTTGCGGTGCAGCAGATGGGTCAGGCTCCTGAAGGACGGCGTGGCGTGGAGGAGAAGCTCCTTGAGACCTGCCCGAAACTCTTGGCGAATCAAGCAGTAGAGCACGGGGTTGAGGCAGCTGTTGGTGTGTGCCAAGCACACCGTCAGGGGGAAGGCATAGGCCTGCACGTTGTAGAAGGCCTTGGTGAAGGGCACGAGGTCAAACTTTATGAGCACTCCCCACAGTGTCAGCGCCTGATTGGGGAGCCAGCACAGAAAGAAGGACAGAACCACGATGACGATGGATTTGGTCACTTTGGAGCGGCGCTTTTGTCGGCCCTGCTCGACCTCGGGGCCCCCTGCGCCTGAGATGCGTCGGCTGAGGATGAAGCGCACTAGCAGCAGGTAGCAGACGGTGATTATGATCAGAGGAATAATGAAGCCAAGCAGGACTTTTTGCAGCTGGTAGAGACCCAAAAGAAGCTGTGGATCCCAGCTGCCCGAGTCTGGGAAGCGCACCAGGCAAAGCTCCTCATCTGACACCTGGACGCTGGTGGAGTAGATCGCATGGGGCAAAGTGGCCAGCAGAGAGACAGCCCAGATGCCCAGGCTCGTCCACTTGGCCGTAGTGGCTGCCGCTCGCCGGCTGTGCATCTTCATCGCGGAGGAGATAGAGTAGTAACGCGCCACGCTCATCGCTGTGAGGAAGTACACACTGGCGTACATGTTCATGGTGGTGACCGAGCTGATGATCTTGCACATCACACGACCAAAAGGCCAGCGGAAGTCCAGGGCCGTGTCCACCGCCCAGAACGGCAACGTCAGAACAAACTGCAAGTCTGTGATAGCCAGTCCCATCACAAAGCAGTTGATGGATGATTGCTTCTGCCTGTATCGTGAGTGCAGCAGATACAGAGCAAGAGAGTTTCCCACCAGCCCGAGCGCACACACTATGGAGTAGACACAAGCTATCATCACACGCACCACTAAGCTGGAGCTGTCTCCTTGAAATTCCATGATCGATTCCCTGGTGAGGAGCTGCAGCCAGCAGTGCAGCGACAGGTTGCCAGTGGAGCCTCCGCTACAGTTCCCGGTGCTGTCCTCCTGTAGTATCTGCTGCTCACATGGCTCTGGAGCCAGTGAGCAGTGAACTCCAGTCTCATTCAGCTGCATGGCTTGGACTCTCTCTTGCTCACATATCACACCTGGACATCAAAAGTTGGACACCTATGTGTTACCAAAGAGAGTTAAAAGTTGTGATGATGGCATTCTGAGCATCCCCCTGCTGCATCTGTGTCTGCTTATCTCCCACTGCGCTGCAGATGCTGTCCTCTGCCACGATTATCCTGCTCTCCTCTCCTCTCTCCACGACTACGCACAGCTCTGCGCGCCACGTCTGTTTATAGGCTCCACATGAACGCGCAGGAGCTGAGACGACGCTCACCTCCTCACCAGACAGATTATTGGACCAGAGCAAATTCCCACTCTGATAGACGCAGTCACATCAAAGTGTCCCAGCACGTCTGTCAAGGGTGAATGTGAATGGCACCTTCCACATAATCATGTTTGTGCTGCAATGTTTTTTTTTTTAAAAAGGGAGCTTTGGAGACGTGGAAACAATGGTGCGTGTAAAATATGCAAAGATGCGGAGAGGACGCCTGCATGTGCTGAATTCCGACAGTACATCAACACACATACAGTCATGTGTTTGATGCTTTCACTCTGCACATATGATGAGGAGGAGCAGGCACTTTAATGAAGGCTTTTGAAAGAGGGAAAATCTCTCTGGATGCGCATGATGCGCTCTGGATTTCTATATGATAAATCAGTTTTGCACATTCCTTATATATGTGCTTTTCACAAATCCCCTGGCTGATGCAACTTCTTAAAGGAGGTCAGGAAGTTCTGCAACTGAAAATAAAGCTGTTATTACCAATACTACTACTTGTAATAATAATAATATTATTGCACTTTTTTGAAACATTACAAATGATCATTTGAAAACATTAAATGAAACATTTAGAAACCCCCATGCATACTGATTATAAAATGTTTCTCTGGCTCAGAACTGATTTACTTTGCATCATGACTGAAATACACCCTGCAGGCAAATAACATAATTTTTTCATGCACTGGTCAATGTTGATATTTTGGGCTATTTTGCTTCTACAACAAGTCTTCTTTCAGACTAGTGGAAAGAAAACATCCAAAAATACACATTTAAGTGTTTATTTTACTACTTTGTCTATTTGCTTCTGTAGATTTCTCCTAAATTAGTATTAGATAATGCCTCATTTGCATATTTAAACATAACATTTCAGAAAACTTGTAATACAAAACATAATTGTCTTAATGTCAGTAAAGAAGTTTCATGGTGACATCTTAGTTAAAATGTTTTGCCCTATTTACCTGTAGTGTATTGTAAAATGTATGGTATTTTACAATGTGTATCTTTAAAGGCCGTTTTCGCAAAATTAGTTTTTTCTCAGTCTCTTTTTTCCACTTCAGTAGCACTTACATCCACCACCAGTTTCATTCCTATCTATATGCTAAAGGTTTGTACAGAGGGGTTTGTTCATATATCATTCATAGCCTGATTTATAGAACATTTTATTCCAACAAACATGGGGAAAATTGTTTTTTTTATGTCTGCTGACAGTATTTTGTGATTTATGAAGTGATAAAAAGAGACAGTATGAGAAAAATAGAGATTTTTTGAACATTAAAGCATGTGAACGTGTTCTAGTAGAAACCCAAAATACGTATGAACCTGAAAATGAGCATGATATGTCCTCTTTAAGGTGAGACACTACAGGCAAAAACATGATCTTTCCATGCACTGATCAATTTTTAAAGTGTTTGGGCTACTTCCTCTACTACTACTACACTGCTTCCATAACATGTCTCAGACAAGTGGAAAGAAAACATCCCAAATACACATTTAGGTCTTTATTTTACTGCACTTTATCTATGTGCGTCTGTAGATTTCTCCTTTCCCACTGGGCAAGTTTCAGATATCTATTAGTTGATTATCATTTACTATATTCCCCCGTAGTGTCTTGCAAAATGATTTTTTCTCTCCTACTCTGAGGCAGATATCTCCACTTCAGTAGCTCTTACATCCACCAAACTGTCCAGTTTCATTCCTATCTATATTCTGAAGGTTTTTACAGAGCGGTTTGTTCATACATCATTCATAGCCTGTCTTATACAACATTTTATTCCTACAAAACACGGTGAAAATTGATTTATTTTTTCATGCCTGTTGACCATATTTTCTGATGTTTTCTGTGATAAAAAAAGAGATATCCAAAGTTCCCTCTATAAAAACCTTTAACTCTAATATGTAAACAAAATGAAACAAGAGTTTTGAACCTCGCTTTATCTAATGTTCAGATTTCTGTCATGGAAATTGATGCAAATTAGCACATATTTAATAAGATAATGCCTCATTTGCATAAAAAAGCATCAATTTTCTGAAAACTTGCAATACAAACAAACAATTGTCTTGATGAACGTAATCAACTGGGGACGTTTCATACCCTATTTCTCTCCCCTTATTAACTATCTTTCTGTAGTTTTCTGTCAATCTAAATCATAATAATATGATTCCTTTACCACATGATGAGCTGCAAAATCACAGCTGTAATCAAAATTCACTTCTCTTCAGTTCTCGTTGGCTTCCAGCTGACATCAAGAGAAATATGCTGTGCCATTTGTTGAAGCTGATTGTCCAACAGCAAAGCCCAGGTAGACTTCAGAATAACAAACACAGACTAGAACAGATATTATTGGTGTATTAGTCTGTTAGCTGGAGGTTTTTTGGAGTCACTTCCCTTGTCTGTAAGTAATCCCTCCCCTGTAAGTTTTTTGAGCAAATTAAAAAGACATGACTGGATGAAAAAAAAGTAATCTGCACTGTTTTAATCCGTTGTGACCCAGTTCTTGACATTATAACAACCCCTTAAACCTCCAAAATGCACAAGCGCTGACAGTGTGCCTGGTTTAATGTTCTAAGCGTTCAAATCTGTGATGTAGAATAAGTCTGCACAGGCTGCTTACTAAGCACCTGACATCTCATAGTTTGCATACCGAACCACTTTTCATCAGCACCAAGTTATTATGCAACTGTGAAGGACACCTCACATTAACGCTGTGATTGAAATGTGGATAAAGCCTTTACTGATGGAAAGTCGCCCACCTGGCATATCAGTAAATACAGTTTGGTTCCTTTTTCGTTTGGGCATTGTAACCCCTATTCTGTTACCCCAGGCGGAGCTTTCTGTCAGGCTTTATAGGCTTGCCAAGTTACTTCTGCAGATTCTGCACATTGAAATATGAATAAACTGTTTTGGACAATCAGAATGAACCCTCCATAATAGCCCCCTCAGGGCTGTTTACACAAACCTGGCAACCACAATGTCAGCAACTCGAGGAACGACACCAGCTGTGCTCATATGACTCGGGGTGTGATGTGAGGCGAAGTTGCCTCCCAAAGCATTATGGGATAGCAGGTGAGGTGGGAATGAACAGCACTGGAGGGTGAAACTTTATGCAAATGATTCAGGAAGCTTTGTAGTGATTTGCTGAAAAAAAAAAATGATAAACCGAAAAATTGATGCGGTGATGGGTCAGGAAGTTTAGTCGGATGTGAATAAATGTCTGTGGAAGAGAAGACCATTACGGCAGTTTCTGGGATTTTGCGTCTCTTGTGCCTCAAAGATCACAGACAAAAACAAAATTAAGTGCTGCTTGGTACAAAGCCATCTAAATGTCTGGAGAGGATCATAGATTTCCTATTTACACAATGCTCGCTAATGAGAGAGCTACTTGACACAGCGACAGCTGAGAAGTGGAGGAGCTTGTGTCACACAATTTGTTGGCTTCAAGTGGGCCTTTATGATATCTATAGCCTTAAAGGGTAACTTCGGTATTTTTCAACCCTTTTTTACCATGTTTTTGTGTCTAAGTGACTAACGGGGACAACAATTTTTGAAATTAGTCCATTATTGAGGGAGAACACTGCAGACAGCCCTTCAGGGCGATGAGAGACCCTGTTGTGGATTCTTTCACAACAATGACCGGCTCGCTGTTCATTATCCCGCTTATTACATGGCTACTTACTTAAGAAATCAGCTGTCGCTGTTGTTGTCATCGCCAACATACATGGGATTATTGAGGCCACTAACAAAGCCTTCTGTAGTCTGGACAGTCCTGTTTAACACAGGTCTAACAGATGTATTATCAAGGATCTGTTGCTGTGTTGCAACCGGGGCAGGAGGGATAGTGTCACATCTAAAGAGAAGACCACAGGTAACTGTCTTAGTTGTTGTGTCACTCTTTTACTTGCTGAAAGGAAGTGAATGTGAGGTTAGGGTATGACTGGTTCAAGGGACGGGGATGTTGAGGCTGTCGGGATTGATCATGCAAATCTGAATGCAGTGAGTGAGCAAACTGTAGCGTCTGTATGACACAACCTTTTTGTTTTATTACTGATGATACTGTCGTGACCCCCTGTCTAACTGACCCAGGAGACAAGTTTATATCTTTGTTCATTCATCCTGCGTTACAGAATCATTAAAAAAAAAAAGAGAATGATTAGATGGACATGATGTTTATTTGCCTGGAGTGCTGACTGACTCCTTGAATGAATGAACAGTTTACTATCTGGTCCCAGCGGGGGGGCAGAGATAATAACTGCATACTGACATATTTTTGATGACATAAAATACCTCATGTTGGAGCGGCAGGCTACCGGTTCACAGAGCTGGCCTCGGGCTCGCAGTCAGGATCACCTTGAGAATGATTAGTATTCCAGGATGGAAAAAGAACAATTTCATATCATCATCTGTAGGGCTAATATTTGGTGTTACTCTGGGGATGCAATTCTGCTGTCAAACACTCATCTGGGACCAGACATCGCCTCATAAATTCAGAGTGCTTTAGGGACAACGTATATGCATGTTTTTTTACCCATTTGTAAACAGTGATGTGAATAGTGTGTGACTCATTTGTGTCATTTATGGTCATTTATGTGGTTTAGTGCCAAATGGAGCCATCGGCCGTGACACAGTGCCCGGTTAATGAAACCTTCATTTGTTTGCACAGTGTGTTGACTCACCCTCACCACCACCCATTTATCATGTTCCATCTGACTGGACTGAGATGTAGTCTGTTTTGTTTGTAATGATTCATTTGCCCACAGGAAAGTGAATTTTCTCTATCTGTGAGGTTTACTCAACAGATAATCTCTAAATTGGCAATAATTATCTAAAAGAGCCCACAGAACACATACTTGGACATGACGATAAATTAACATGTACCTTACTTAAGATTACAACTATGGCTAGAAGTAAAACAAAAAAACAAACTAAATTAGAAAGTTCTGCAAGGATTTGCATGTCATTAACTTCTTTGAAGCACTGGGAACTTTAAAAACAAATTGTTTTAGGTTGCAGATAGGCTTTATAAACTTTTAACATGTTGATGCGAATCCAACCGGGTCTCACTCTCAACTTGTCAAATCCAGCTGATTGGGCAGCGCCCTTCGGCATCGGAAACCAATGTATGGAGGAACCCTTTAGCGACAGCATGTGACAAACCGGGCTTTCAGCAAATTCCAATGTATACCCACCTGCGGCATTATTTGATGGTCAGAGCAAGTGACGTAGTATTAATAGCGTGAGAGACCCATCCACCACCCCTGAAGTGGGTCGGTGGATGGGTCAAACAAACACAAGACTTTCAACCAGGAGGCCGGTGTTCATGTTTCGTGTGAAACTAAAAGTAAAGTTGACTTATTTTGTCATTAAATGTAATTTGTGGTCAGTCCAGTGAGTCGTTTGTCAGTGAGGATAAGGTCCAGGGCTGGCTTAACATTTAGGCCATATAGGCGGTCACCAATGGCGCCACCGCCGGGGGGGGGCATTGATCACCCTCTAAAAAAAATAAAATAAATTGGCCACCATTTCTCATTTTCTGCGTTGAGGTAACAAATGAACAAATAAATAAAAAGAAAGAAAGAAACACACTTTTCACTCCTGTAACTCTCGTTGTAGTGAAACTGACTAAACACTTTTAAGCCAACAATATCAGGGACCAATTGTTTATTTATATTATAATAAATACAGTAATTTATGAAAATAAAAATCTTGGTTTTTGTCTTAAAACCAAACTGATGATGCCCTGCTAAAGTCAACCATGACGGTTTCCTAACCTTACCTAAGTAGTTGTGTCACCTAAACCTAACTTGCTGAAGTTTATTTTGAAAGGACACTATACATGTAACGAGCTTATATTGACAAACCGTCCCTGGTCCATCTGAAAGTAACGAGAGGTACCCTGTGCGTCGGTCTCCGATGCCGAGGGGCACTGACCAAGCGGCGCTATTTGACAAGTTGGGAGTGAGAATGTTTTGGCGAATCCTCCTTTCGGGAACAAAACTTTATGTCTCATTTATTTATTTCACCAACCAGTAAACATATGTATTACTCTTATTAACAGGGGAGGAGCTATAAATATTATTTGTGTTTAATTACCTCTTAAAGTCTAAGAGCGCACCAGTTATATATAACGTCTAAACTGCCAAACATCAAGGATCCAAAGCTGATTTAAAATGCTTCCTATTCACAGCGAGGTGTCTGATCTGCTAACTTTTTACAGTGCTCGCCCGGCCTACGCCTCTGACACAGTGATTAGAGGCAGAAGAAATTGAAGTGACTTCCAGACCGTCTGTGCCTTCAGTATTTATTTAGATTTCTCCATCCAAGACAGTTAGAACAGCTAACTGTTGTGTTTTTAGGCTACAGTCCATGCCTTGGTAAAAGATATGCTGTCGGGGGTACTTTTATCTTTTTCAACAAAATATGAGCAACAAACTGCTGCACCAACTATCCGTGGAGAAACTCTTCAGAAATATTACAATGCTGCTGATATTTCTGGCACAATTGCTGTTGAGACAGTTGCGATTTTATATGAATTTAGCAATAATGACATGTATTCAGTTCATCCTTGGATGAAAGCTATTTTGTCAGACTGTCGAGTAAAAACTGAAAGCCTGTCTCACCAAGGCCATTCTGTTTACACAGCTTACAAAACTGCAGTTATGTAAACAGACAAACGAGAGAGAAATAGACACTGTATGTTTGCAGCAAGTTTTCTTCTTATTGATTGTGGCTGAAGATCTGGCTCATGCACAACTGTTTAATCCCCTTTTCAGACTATTTTTTTTTTTATAAGGCTGTATACATCCACTTGCACATAAATCACCACAAGTTAAGTGCACATATGGGGCGCCTCGCTAGCCGAGTGATTGCAGCGCACACTGTCATCTGTCAAATTAAGGTGAAAATAAAAAAAAAATAATAAGTGCACCGATTAATAAATGACATATCAAGAAGCCCATCCCATTAATTTACTTGAACGGGCATAAAATGATTAACTCATGGTGCAGTGGTTTTGATTTAACTTATTTTTCATCGTCAGTCAACAAATTGTCTGTCTGGAGTTGTTGGTCGCACACTGAGAGATGTATGAAGCTGAACACAACACAACAGCTGGATTGTGTATGAAGAGAATAAAAGATTGTAGTGTCAGGAAATACCGTATAACAAACTGTACGATCTCTTATGGCAATTATCTTATTCATACATTGCTGTTTTTACATGATTAAATTGGAAAAAGACAAAAGGTAAATCTCCATGACTGTGAACAGTAAATGTAACCTGATCTAATGTAAATTCAGAGTGTAAGTGACAAGTGGCTGATTTGTTTTCTACGCTCGGACACTGCACTATGGCCCCTTTAAAGCGTCAGTAGGTAGAATATTTTTGGCATCATTGGGCAAAAATCCCATAATAACCTTTCAGCATATTGTAATTCAAGTGTTCTGAGAGAAATCTAGACTTCTGCTCCTCCTCATGGCTCTGTTTTCAGGCTTTGAAAAATCTAAGCGTTCCTATTGGCCTATTCCAGCTGGTGGGCGGTGCTTGGTATTTCCTCAACTGATTTCAACATGGCTGCTGGGTCACAAACTTTCTCATTTTACAGCTAAACAGTACACTACAAGATGTTTCTGAAAATTTGAGGTGAGAAATAGGCATTACAGTAACAGAATATTGTCTCATATTTGATCAGCGCTGCTTAGTTTGAATGTTTGGTCGGAGTTCATAAGTGATTGACAGCTGCTCAGAGACGTTAAGGCTCCAGCTCGCCTCTGATTGGTTGTTTTCCTCCTGTCTATGAAATCTGGCAGATACCATTAGGACACAGAGGCACATGATTTTTGTCAGATTACCTGTCTTACGCACTATTGTCAGGATATAGCGACCGTTTTATAAAAATAACTTTTAAAGATCATATTTGCTCCATTTCTACCCACTGCTGCTTTAATCCCACCATTTAATTCATACTTTAAAGGAATTTTTCTAGTTCACTGTCATGGTGTGGTACAGGTGGACCTGACCGCAGGACACTGACAAGAGGTCAGGGACGTTTTAAAAGGTTTATTGAAAATCCAGGCTGAACGAGGGTGAGTGAGGCAGGCTGAGGTTGAACCAGGGTAGCAGACAGGGCCACAAGGATCCTGGAGCACAGGAAACAGACACGGATTAGCACAGGTTTACAGGGATAGAAGGAACTTCATTTACTCGCTTGGCCTGAGCGTTGCTACCACGGTAGTTGAGCTAATGATGTGGCTAGGAGAGGAAGGAAAGCCAGCGTTGAAATACTGAGGAGCTGACGAGTGGATTGATGACAGGTGTGTTTGCAGAGCAGGGAGCCGGGAGAGGTGACGTGCTGATTGGCAGCAGGTGAGCAGGTAGACTGGGCCCAGGTTGACTGCATGACAGGAAGACACACGCACGCACGCACACACACACACATACACACACACACACACACACACACACACACACACACACACACACACACACACACACACACACAGCCGGAGTACAGCCATGGACGTGACAGTTCACAAAATGAATCAATGCCAAATCCATAGAAATAGAATTAGGAGTAGAATGGACATTCCCATTCAAATCAATGTAGCAGGATGGTCAGGATGACACCCTCGCTGACTCACTCGTGCCGGTGTGATGTGTAAAACAACAGCGTTGGTGTTTAGTGTGTGTGTGTGTGTCTATGTCCCTTTAGCGTAAATAAAGGCTTCAGTTCAGGTGAGACACAGCTGAGACGGAGCCGTGCAGACAGCTGCTGCACAGATTAAAATGAG
This sequence comes from Sebastiscus tertius, assembly GCA_916701665.1. Taxonomy (NCBI): domain Eukaryota; kingdom Metazoa; phylum Chordata; class Actinopteri; order Perciformes; family Sebastidae; genus Sebastiscus; species Sebastiscus tertius. The sequence goes on along the minus strand of CAKAOH010029937.1, from coordinate 2,420 downwards.
AGCATATCTGTGCAGCGTAACACCTCTGACACCCTCCAGTCTTGACATGCTCGGGGTGGACGGCGATGATTGAAACATCTTTTTTTATCGTGTTGTAATAAAGGGGCATCTGCGGGGATACAATGATTCTCAATCTTAAAAAGAAAGTGGGACAGTAGGGGCTACTTTACGCCGCCCATGGTATAAAGTAGCATAAAATGGAAATACTCAAGTAAAGCACAAGTACCTCAAAATTGTACTGAAATATAGCACTTGGTTAAATGTTACATTCCGCGCTACATTTTTACCTTTGACAACAGTTCAATGCCCGTTCTACTCCTATTCTATTTCTATGACCAAATCATTACTCACAAAGATATTAAGTCACTACTGCAAACTTATAGTAACACAGTATGACTCATCTCCTTATCAGTGTAGAGCTCCACACGGCTGACATCAATTTCACAAATAAGTCACTCATTTTGAGTAATACGCCCTTACTATAAGCTGTCGTAAACAGATTGCGTTAGTATGAATAACATGTTATTATCAGAGGCACACTTTCTAAGATGAATTACATGCAGCCTATTCATTACGTGCACCCGGTAAATGTAATTCAGAGACCTTCATTATCACACGGTTAATCAATGCCAGGGCAATATCACTGATAATTTCCTGTGCTGATGTGTGCCTTGGGTCGAGTGTCGGAGAGGTTGTTCATGGATGATATTTAGACAATTTACAGCTTATAATAAAGATGGAAATAAGTGGCATTAAGAGACTGCAGAAAAATGGGTAGCGGTTAATACCAACTCTACAAACTACAAAGGTTCAACCAACTCATTAACAAAATGAGCTCATCTGAAAGCAAATCATTTCTTATCCTGCAGGTATATTTCATACACTGCATATATTTGATGTTAGAGATTAAAGTGCGTACTGTATGGTACAGTTTTGGGGAGAGACAACCTTTTTGCATACAAAAACCTTTTAATATTTTATTTTGATTTATTTTTTTTTAAAACTGCAGCTGGAGTCTTATTAGCCTGACACAGTTTTCAAATTAGTGCTGCAGCAGAAAAGCACATTGCACTATGTCTTAAAAAGAAAGCAAGAAAAGTATGTGGTGTTTTAATTCCCTCTTTCTTCCTTTGAAGTTGGAAAAAAAAAACAATTTGGTTAATAAGAAAGTTTGGAGGTGCTCAGGAATCTTCCACCAAACAAAGGTAACACACTAAGTGTATCTGGGTCAGCTTCACACCTTGAAAGAGAAAGCCCATTTTGTAGATTAAAAAGGTCTCTTTCTGACAGACACTCAGTCTCCCATCAGTCCTTCATGGCTAACAAACTCAGTGGGAGCCGATCTATAGAGGCCTCCCGGCTCCGTAGGGATTTGGATAATCAAAGGGATGGTTTAAGGAGCTGATTGGAGACGCTGGTGGTCAATCACCCTGATTAGAGGAAAAAAACAAGACAGAGTTAAGTAAAAGATGAAGGGGGTCAGACGGAGGTCAGAGATAGAGAGACGAACACTGAGATTTAAAATAATTAAGGTATTGCTTATATAGGTATTGCTTATATTACTTTATATTAGTAGTTTTAGAGACTACGCAACCCCGTCCTCTGCAGATAATTATTAGTATGCAAATGAAAAACCCCACACAACCCCAGAGCAGAGTCATCCATTAATAAACTGGATGGTGACAATCGGCTTTGACGTGATTGTGACCCTTCATTAATCACATTTAAAAGTAATATGAGAATTCAGTGTCGGAAAAATGTAGGTTGGTGGGGGGGGGGGTCTGTTTAAACCACAAAAGTTAAATTCTGAGAAGTTAAAAAGCTGTGTTTTATTTGAGTCAGACTCAGAATTTGCTTATTAACAGTGACACCTGTGGCCGTTAAGTCAGCGACAGTCAGCATCCTGTTGCTCGTGCTTGTGCTCGCACTACGGACACACAGGAGATTGAACGTGATCGACAGATAACACCACAATATCACTATATATATCACATATTTGGCAGTAATGTCACCAAACGAAGGTCCCACCCTGATGTTGATCCTTGTGTTAACTTTTCCTGCTTCAGCCTCCCGACCGTGGTCAGAAGGAACGGGGAGAACCTGTAGTTTTGGTCTTCTGGGTCGGAGTCGATAACGTTACTCGCTCCGGAGTTAACCCCCGCCATCTCTTCACTCTTGAGGAGCTGCAGCATTTATTTCCGCACAAACTGCAACTTCCACTTTACATTCACTTGATATTCTCAAAGCTAAACTAACTCTGTCTTCTGCTTCGCTGCTCGCTCGTTTTCTCACACACTCGCTTCTCTCTCTCTCTTGCTTCACCACTCACCTCCCACGTGCACACGCATAGTTTTCTCCCACCGGTCACATTCCTGTTTTGCAAGACAGGCTCCACTAGATATAACTTTGGGGTTTTTTTG
>CAKAOH010029931.1:0-15933 GCA_916701665.1 Sebastiscus tertius | reverse complement strand
CAAGGTTGGACGTGTTGTGCGTTCAGAGATGGTATTCTGCATCCCTTGGTTGTAACGAGTGGTTATTTGAGTTCCTGTTGCCTTTCTATCATCTCCAACCACTCTGCCCATTCTCCTCTGACCTCTGACATCAACAAGGCATTTCCGTCCACATCCTGCTCACTGGATCTGTTCTCTTGTTGGGACCATTCTCTGTAAACCCTAGAGATGGTTGTGGTGAAAATCCCAGTAGATCAGCAGTTTAATACTCAGACCAGCCCGTCTGGCACCAACAACCATGCCACGTTCAAAGTCACTTAAATCCCCTTTCTTCCCCATTCTGATGCTCGGTTTGACCTTCAGCAAGTCGTCTTCACCACCTCTAGATGACGTAATGCATTGAGTTGCTGCCATGTGATTGGCTGATTAGCTATTTGTGCTAACAAGTAATTGAACAGGTGTGCCTAATAAAGTGGCCGGTGAGTGTATAGTAAATCTGGGTAACACTCTTTTCCCCAAATGCATCATGTAAACTAATGAATAGAAACGTCACGGTAACACAAATCTAGTAGTCGATACCAATGTACCATGTAATTCAACGTGAGAATCGCATCTCCAGCACCTCCGCTCCGTCACCAAATGACCATTACAGGCATCGTTCGGTACCGTAACTCTTAAAATCATCAGCCAGACTAACGTACAGCGTGTTATCTCCTCCCTCTTCAGGTACAAGTGAGGTGGTCGCCATCATGATCCCGGAGCCCAAAGGCCGCGAGGTCGCGTTGCTGCTGGAGCGCAACGTGACGGTCACCATGACGATCACCATCGGGACGAGGAACCTGCAGAAGTACGTGAGCAGGACGTCGGTGGTGTTCGTGTCCATCTCCTTCATCGTGCTGATGATCATCTCCCTCGCCTGGCTCGTCTTCTACTACATCCAGAGGTTCAGATACGCCAACGCGCGGGACAGGAACCAGGTAAACGCCAACGCTTTAGATTACATCATCTCGTTGAGCCTTCTCCGACTGGAACATTTAGCGCCACCTACTGTTGATCTCCTTATATCTGCATAACAGCCGTGGATGGAAATGTGCTGAAAGGATGAAGTTATTGGAGAAAAGCAACGGGTTATTTTTTTGCACGTAAACAAACTGAATGTTCCAAAACAGCTGAAGTGATTAGAAACAGCCACAATAACAAACAGCTTGTGAAATTCAATTCAAGAGCTTTTATGTGTTTGTCATAATTAATCACAGCTGCTCCCACTGACAGAATCATTTCACAACTACGTGGAAAGTCTTTTTTTTGCACAGAAAATATTTAGTAATCGTGGTTTTAAATCACGAGAATCAGCAGAACGCTGAAGGAACACTCCCTTTAGGAAGCTGCTGTTGTTTTGGGGTCGGATTAAAACACATTTATGCGAAGTTAAATCACACAAAAGTCACAATGTTATAGAAGGAATCCGTTAACGTGGAGCTGGAAACATCACCGATCTGATTTCCTTCAGAGCGGACGTTTGTTTCAGCCACTTCCTACCTGCTCTGCTCTTTCTGAGTTTGATTGCTACGACTGAAAGCATGACACAACATGAAAACAACATGAAAACAACATGAAAACAACGTCCTCTCTTGTTTATTGAAGCAGAAATGCATGAAAAAAAAATTAAAAACAAATATAGGAATAAATGTGTAAAGAAAAGAATACAGAGAGAAATGAGTTTGGGGAAATAAATAGGAAATAAACATCATGCATAAATAAATTAACAAATAAATGCCTAAATACATAAATAAATACGTACATTTAAATAGAAATAAATAAATATATACATTAAAAAATAAATAAATAAATGCAAAATTAAATAAATAAATAAAAAATAGATGCAAACATAAATACATAAATTCATAAAAGTGGAAATTAAACAGGAGAGTAAATAAATAAGGTGAATTAATACAAAGATAATTAAATAAAAAAGCAAATTAAAACAGAAATATCAATTAATGTCACATTTTATCAATTAATTAATGACTTTTATTTTTAATATTATTTTTGCTACTTTTAATGTCTTATTTATTTATGTATTTATTTATTTTGGCAGATTCTGTCCTCCTGACTTTCCTTTTGTTATTTATGCTTATTTTGTTGTGCACAACTATTGTGACGTTCACATTGAAACTGTGAGCTTAACTGCTGCTCTCCAGTAGTTAGTATGGACGGAGATTATTTCTAAAACGTTGCTAATACAAAAATGAAAATGTTTTATTGTGGATGTAGCCTTGTTCATCTCTCTCTCTCTCTCTCTCTCTCTCTCTCTCTCTCTCTCTCTCTCTCTCTCTCTCTCTCTCCCATAGCGTCGTCTTGGCGACGCGGCGAAGAAGGCCATCAGTAAGCTGCAAGTTCGCACCATCAGAAAAGGCGACCAGGAGACGGAGGCCGACTTCGACAACTGTGCCGTCTGCATCGAGGGCTACAAGCCCAACGACGTGGTCCGCATACTGCCCTGCAGGTAAACACACACACGGATATGGAAAGAGTTTCCACCACAGGAACCTTTTGAAGAGAGTCGCAGGTGTAAAAAAAATCCCTACAAATGCTTTCTGATGGTTCCCAAATAAGTTTATTACCAGGTGATGTTTTGTTTTAATTGACTCTAAAATCAGCTTCAAAGTAAAGATTCTCTAATTTAATAATAGTTGTTTAAAACAAAACTATTACAGAAACTGTCTTGTTTTCCTTTTGTTGTCATGTGATCACAAAGTATGGAGTCATAGGAGTGCCATAAAAAAGAATAAATCTGTAAAATATTAAGAAAATAAATGTTGAAATATAAAGATTAATAACTAAGTCATTAAATAAATTGAATTTACATTTCTAATATATAAATATATACAGAAATAAATTAACAAACAAATAAAGTGAAAGTAAATGAAAATGCTTATAATTATTCTTTTATATTTTTTTATTTGGCTTTATCGTTTCACATTTATTGTTTCTTTTATTTTTTATTTTTATATTTCCACATTTGTATTTACTTAATCTTTTATTTATATCTCTTTATATTTCCAATTTTTTATTTACTTATTATTTTATTTATTTTTATTTATATTTTCACATGATTTATTTGATTTATTTCTCTTTACATTTCCACCTTTTTTTATTTACTTAGTTATTCTTTTATTTATTCCTTTGAATATGTCCACATTTTTTTCATATTTTTTTACAGATTTTTATTTTTTTTTATGACACTCCTATAACTCCATAAGGAAGAAGCTGCTCGGAGTTCAACTTAGGACAAACTGTTTCAGAGAAAAATATTTTTGGGTTGAGATCACAATGACGAGGATTGTTATGTTTTTTATGAGATTATAAAATTATAAAAAAGCATCCATTGCGGCACAAAACGAAAGCAGCTGTGAACCCGATTCTCCTCCAGCAGGTTTTCCTAACGTGTTGCAGATAAACCGCAGAAATAACTGTGTTGTTTCTTCTTTGCAGACATTTGTTCCATAAGAGCTGCGTGGATCCGTGGCTGCTGGATCATCGCACGTGTCCCATGTGCAAGATGAACATCCTCAAAGCCCTGGGCATCGCTGTGAGTCCGACAGGCTTCAACAAGAAACACTGGATTTCTTTTTTAACTTGTATTTATGCAGGAAAACTGAGGATGTATTTATAGTTCCAACTTGTGCAATTAACTCCAACCTGTGTACAGAATGAACGTCTGAGTGCTTTAGCGTCAAGGTAATACTCTCTCCCCTGCAGCTGAACGCCGACTGCCTGGACGACCTGCCGCTGGACTACGACCTGGCCCTGGGCGGCGTGGGCGGCGTGGGAGTGGGTGGTGTCGGGGCCCTGGCCCTGGAGGCCGTGGTGTCCGGGGCGTCCAGCGACGGCACGCTGAGCGAGGGCGGCTCCTCCGTGGTGCTGGACCCCGGCGTGAGACGGGTGGGACTCCCTCAGGACTACCAGGACCCCGACACCCTGAGAGACAGCCCAGTGACGGCCACCACCGACACACACACAGGTAACGCACACTCTCACTGTACTGTACGTATAAGTGGTGTTATACTGACACCCGGTGGTGCTGCTGCTACATAACTCTGTTTCTGCTGTTGCAGATAAATAACTTGTTTCTTGCTTCCTTCATGTGATGCATGTTTTTCCTGCTAAAACAGGTTTTTTGGGGTGAGGCATAATAAAATAATAATAATAATAATAAAGTAAATAAATATGGAAATATAAAGAAAATAAATAAGTTGAAATGTAAAGACAAATAAATAACAGAAGAAATAATTAATTATTTAAAAAAAACACATTAAAATATTTTAATTTAGAGTAATTTATATGCAAAAAAATGAATATATTTCTAATATATACAGAAATAAATGAACGAATAAATTTGAAAATAAATGAAATTGCTTATAATTATTCTCTTATATTTTGCTATTTGTCTTTATATTTCCACATTTATTTACTTACTATTTGTTTTATTTATTTCCATATGTATTTGTTTTTTTATTTTTTATTTTTATATTTCCTTATTTTTATTTACTTAGTAGTTTCTCTTTATATTTCCACATTTTCTATTTACTTAGTTATTCTATTATTTATTTCTCTTTACATTTCCACATTTATTTATTTTATTTTTTATTTTTATATTTCCACATTTATTTGTTATTTTATTTCTCTTTATATTTCCAAATTTTTTTATTTACTTATTTATTCTTTTATTTATTTATATTTCCACATTTATTTATTCTTTTATTTTTAATTATTTTATTTCCACATTTTTTATTTACCTATTTATTCTATAAAAAAAAAAATCTGTATTTTAGTTCCTGTTATGAAAGTACTGAACTCTGGTTTATAATATCCAATCATTTCTTATTTCCACAGTTTATCCACGTCTTCCAGTGAAGTTGGGCATTTTTAATAGTTATTGATGGTTCATTTAGTATTTATTTATTTTTTTTTCCAAGCATTTAATGTACTATTAATATACAGAATTTACTGTTTTAATGTTTTGCTTGGAGAAAAGAGCTGGAAGTAAGCTGTTAGGTTGTAACTGATTAAACCAACAATAACAGAAGTCTTGTTGGGGATGAAAGTCTTCAGTCTAACGCCGTCTTCCGTCTTCCAGGTGAGCTCCAGCCGATGGCGAGCAGCGCCTCGGTGGCGTCCTTGGTCATCACCGTGGAAACGGGTCTCTCAGACGAGGAGGGGTCCGTGGACCAGTCTCAGCTGGTGGACAAGTCCTGAGACGAGCCGAAGCCACAACGGACTCAAATCAGGTTCCGATATTTTTAACGAGAGAACGACTTGACTGAAACCAGAACCTGACCGCACTAGACTGAGAGCGACCCCGGGACCTGGTTCTGGTTTTGACTGGCTCCAATTTGGATGGAAGCTAAAACCCAGAACCAGGTTTTTTTTTTTCTCTTTGGACCTGTGTGATACAGAACGTAAACCAAACCAACTTGTCTGGACTCCAGGTGGACTGGAGCCGAGCTAGAAGCAGGTCTAGACTTTGATAAAGTTGGATAAACGTGTGAGTGTGTTGGTTTGGATCTGGACCCAACGGACCTGGTTCGGCTTCATTTTTAGTCTCCTCCTGGACTCTTGGCAAGGCTGGACCTAACCTGGTCTAACATGGGTGTCATCCAGTGTGGTTACCTGGATCTTCCCCCTCGGTTCTCCTCGGTTCAACCAGGTGTTTATCCAACGTTAAACTGGGATATAACTCATCTACCTGTCTGTCGTCGCCACGTCTTAATCGACCCATTTTCTGGTCCCACCCATCTGTCATGAATCCACGGTGACAGGAAGTTCAAATCCAGTCCTTCATTTCAAATATCGTGGACCTCGTCGCCACATTCGTCTCCCGACTTGACGGACCTTCGAAAGGTCGGATGGGATTCAAACTCCACGACGTAGAAACTGAGAAAAGTCGGCTGCCAAAAGACGGTTCGGAAGGTCGTCAGCAAATCTGAAGGATCTTTGAAGAATGCTTCCAAACACATCTGATCTAGATTTACCTGCGTACTTCTACCTGTTGTACTTCAGTAAGGAGTTCTCTTTGTGGAATATTCTGCTGCAGGTAAGAAAACAAAACCTGATGGAACTGCTCACTTCCTGTCCGGGTCTCGGAAGAGTTAATCTCACGACACGCCAGGTTTCTCGATGCGTCTGCGGTGACTGATTTCAATTCTTTGGAAAGGAACTCTTTTATTTTTGAGCGGACACACCAGCTCCTCTGGGCGGTGGATTCGTGTTTCTTTCTCTCGTGTCGTGTCAGTATTACAGCTACAGTCTGACTGCAGTATTGAACAACAACTACACAGTATTTTTTATTTTCTTCTTTTTGCCTGTCAGTATAATTCAAGGCTCCTTTTCTCTTTACAGTCCAGTAGTACTGGCAGTATTTGGTTTCTGTCTTCGGCTGTGGTTCCAAACAGGGTTCCTATGGGCGTCTGGGTGTTTGCAGGGTTGTACAGAATATTATAAAGGTGTGAGAACGGTTGATTAAATGGTATTTGTAAAGCACAGATGGAAATAGGTAAAAGGTATGAATCTTCGAACGTCCGATGATGGAGGAGAGTTTTCAGCTGCCCAATCATCTGTTCTCCTCAATAGTTTCTCTATTCACACCATTTTAAAAAGCGTCCGTAACGCCGAGGCAGACGCTTCATGTTTTTATTGATTTTGTTAATTCACATTTTTAATCGGCTTTTCTTTTATAACAATCGACCGGCCTCGATGCGGAGCTCACTAGAGGTGATTGAAACTCCCCGTTGGGTTTTGTCCTTTGACGATCATGTCCTCAACAATGTTGACAAAAACGGAGAAAGGCAGCGTTAAGGTCTTTACACACTGGGGGGGAGGCATGACGGATAAACGACATATTCATACCGGCAGCGATGCGACTTTGCAACACTTTTTCAATAAAGGGTTCAAATAGATTTGCGTAGGCAGAGGACCGACTACCAGGATCCTGTAGGGAATGGGAATGAGAAGTCACCGACAGCAATTCAGATATTCTTGGGGGATAAAAGTTAAGAGCACCATCCGATTGCTGTTTACGGCAAGTGTCAGAAGAACTACAGTCAGACAGGTTGATTTTGCCGTATTAGCCAACGTTTTCTTAGTATTCATTAGTTAGCATAACATTAGCTAGATTATCTGTCCGGATGATTGTGTAGTTGGCATTTGGCTCGTAGATCTTAATGTCATATACCCACCCGTTTGTAAGTTGGTCATCGGCCTCCAGAGATTGATAGCTAACTTGCCCCTTCGTCTCTGTCAGCTTCTCTTTATATGGGCATTTGTCTTTCGCACATACTTTATACATTTCTGATGATGAACGATGACGGATAATGATACCGTAGCTCCGTACGCTACCCTCCAGAACGATTTCCATTCCCTATCGAGCCAGAGAAGCGTCTGGCAGTCTGTCCGAGGTAAACTGTTGTGTAGCCTAAACTACTGTGAGCTATTTTTCCTTTAAGCGAAATGCTCCGAGTGAATTTGCATCTGGTAAACAGTTATTTAGTGTATACGTCTAGGGCTTTTATTGTGAAAGGTAAGAACAGAAGAAGTGGCTCTGGGTTGAAAAGGAGTCATAAAGTGAGCCATCTTGGCTCAGACTGTACGCTATAGTGTACGTATTGAATATGTCCATGATTGGTTGATGCCGTTATGTGCGGTGCGAAAAATCAACGTACTGTTTCTCATTCCAAAAACAACTCTTTATGTATGTAATATTCAGGTTCTGTGTGAAAGTACTCGTGACAAAAACAGTTCGAGAAGTATATTGACGCCCACAAAAAAAGCCCCCCCGGTGTGTAAAGGCCTCTACTTCTCTGATTCGACTATGAACGGAAAGTAAGACGCTGCTCTGCTCGGCAACAAAGTTCAGTTTTATGTCACCGCAGTTTCAGTCAAGACTACAGTTTGAGCCACAGCATGTGAAACACTACTTCAGTAATATTTAAAATATCGGACCGTAGAACCAACCATAATTTTGGATATACCAGAAATTCATCCGAACGTCTGACAGCCAGATCGTTGACAGCTCAGACGATTAATCGGGCGTCGTAATCTGGTGGAACTTCGATCCAATTCTGCGAGTTGGGGTGACCAATTTGGGGTTTAATCTGTACCGTTGGGGTGACCAATTTGGGGTTTAATCTGTACCGTGTCTGCCTGGCTGAAGGTAGAGGATGGAAAGACGTCCGTCGTGGCCGTCTGTCCTGAGTCGTAATGTTCGGTAAGCGTCGAAAGGCCATGTAGGAACCCTGTCTATAGTTTTGTTTTACTGTCCGTCCGTCCGTCCGTCCGTCTGCCTGACCACACGTGTCCATTACCACGGCCTCACGCTGCCTTTTTAAAAACACCTTTTACCTTTTAACCCTGACAATCAAGACAATCTCTTTCACTTGCTAGTCCGGGGATCTTTTTCTCTGAACTTCAGCAAACCTAAGAGGTGCGTTTTCAAACCCTCCGTCTGTCACGCCAACAACCAGGTGTTAGCTGCCATTAACCATTTCCAGAGTTTAAATTTAAACAAGCTGTGAAAGACGACAGAAAGACGGTAACACATTCAGAGCTGAGTAGACGCTGAGCATGTAAATATAAAAATGTATATTCCACACGTTCACTACGACCATCGCTGTCGGTTTGCCAAACTGGTGTTCAGACTGCGTAGGCGCTGCGGTCGCGTTGTGGTGTCGCCGCCGCCGCCAAGAGAGATAAAGATTGTCGTCTATTTTGATACCAGAGGAGACGTTTATTTTTGTAACGAAGACACCCAGCAGCAAAGACTGATTTCCCCTCGTCACCCCACGGCCTGGTGATTCTCAATGTGATTGAGTATTGATCAGGCAGATTTAAGTGTTGATTATTTGTGTAATTGTACATACAAACAGTGCGCAAAGGACCTTGATGATATGACTCTAAACTATTGTGTCTGTAATCACTTGGGATGTGATTGTTGATGACTGAACAGGAGTAAAAAACCTGGAGAACCAATGAATTGTATTCAAGACTTGCAGTAAATTTAAGCAAAGCAAAGCCAATCGTGCAACAAGCCTCCAAAATAAGAGAAAACATCAGACGACATGATGGGGTTTGTAGTTACCATTCAACTGTAAGTAGGAAGAATTATTAGAAAAAGGGAGAATTCAAATTGGTACCAAATTTCAAGAGTCGCAGTAGGAAGCAGTACTTGTGTTGGTGTTTCCAGTCAAACCTTAAAGGGATAGTTTGGGTGTTTTTAAATGGGGTTATATGAGGTACTTATCCATAGTATCCACAGACAGGAGGAGCTTATGTGTACGCTATATTTAGAATATATTTACCGCTTTGTCTTGCCGTCAGACAGCCCTTTCTGACGGGGAACAGAAGCCGTTTCTATCCATCTATGTTCTTTTCAAAGCCACCAGACTTCATTGAAAAAAACGGCATTTTTACCTTGCAGTGCTCAGAAGTTACTGGTCTAATGCTGCCTCCACTGGTTAGTCTTTGTTTCGGATTCACCAAAGTCACACAATAACACAAGATGCATCGTGCAACACATGATGGGATTTGTAGTTAACCATTCAACTATAACTAGTACTATGCTCTCGCCAAAGCCACCAGACTCCATTGGAAAAAACAGTAATTTTACCTCGTAGAACACGGGAGTTTCTGGTCTATCGCTGCCTCGATCAGTTAGTTAGTTAATTAGTGTTATTGTGTGACTTCGCTGAATCCGAACTAACCTTTTAAAACAACAAAATCATACAATAACACAAACAAACTACCCAATCGAGGCAGCGGTAGACCAGCAACTCCTGTGCTCTGCGAGGTTGTTTTTGCAAAAGCAAAGATAACGTCTTCAGTTCCCCGTCGTAAACATAGACTGTAACGCTTCTCACAGCGAGGTAAACCGGCAAAATATTATTAATATAGCGTACCCTTAAACTGGCATGGCATGCCGACCGCCGTCTACTGTAGGTAATACTCATACAACCCCACTTCAAAACTCTTCTCTCTCAGAAGCCTGGACGACTTTAAGTATAGTTTCTTCCTACTTTGCTTCACATTCTCTCCTCACAGTTCACTCTCAGTTCAGTCAGTTACCAAGTAAACAAACAAACACTAGTTAATTTAAAACACTATTAGACTGGTGGAGAACGAATTTGCTGTAATATATAAAGATGATGGATTTTTCTGCTTTGTCTTGAACAATTTTCCGTGAATAATGTTTTAATTAAAGTTTCTTCCTTTGTGTTGTAAGCTTTATTTTCAAGGACTTTTTTTTTTTTTATCTGAGTATCATGTTTAATTTTCACATTTGCACTGTTTCATTCTCTTACTTTGTTTTTTAATGTGACTGCACTTCTGCTGCCGCAGTCGTGAAAGTGAATTGATCCATTTCTCTTGTTCTTCTAGTCGAGACTGAGGCTGCGGTGGCATGTCGGTCCCCTTTTAATGCTCGAAATGTGTCCGCTCCATAGCAACAAGTATCCAAATTTGTAATATTTGTGATTTGTGTGCTTATTCCTTTGATTGATTTGAAGGTTTTGCCAATATTTTATTTAAGTTTTGTAGAAAAAGTTATATTTTTTTAAAGCAAAACTCCACCAAAACTAATGTCTCACATCAGCTCTAATATCGAACGATACCCTTCAATAATACAGGACTGCAGGCCAATGATGGACCTTTGACAGGCGAGTTAAGCATTTCCTCTCTTCCTTTATAATTTTAATGAGTTAACAAACCATAACTGATTGGAAAACTTTAGTTTTATGATAAATGGAGCCGTTCTCTTTGCATCTTTTGCGTAAATGTTTATCGTTGTTGTCTTCAAATAAAAGTTGAAGGGAGCTGGAAAACCTTAAAGAATAACACAAACGAACTAACCGATCGATCGATGCAGCGGTAGACCAACAGCTCCCGTGTTCTGAGAGGTAAAATTACTGTTTTTGTGAATGGAGTCTGGTGGCTTAGAGACAGAGTATAAGCAAAACGGAACTAAAGCCGTTATATCGCTCTCTTCACAGCCACCAGACTCCATTCACAAAAACAGCAATTTTAGAAATCCCACTTCAAAAAAATCCAAACTAACCCTTTCAATTATTTCCAAATTTAGCACAGCTAACGTTGACTCAACTAGTGCTACTGTTCACATTATTCATAATGTTATTGATTAGCTATTTGCTAACAGCTGATTGGGCGTTTCCATTTTTAAAAAAGGTTATTTATTCTGTTGTTTTTGTTCACTTTTGGCACTAAATATGACGACCAAAATTCAACCATAGACTTTCCTGTTTTGTGAGGCACAACTTTTGAAAAACATGATTCAACAAAGAAACAAAAATTGAAGAACTTATCTTGTAACGATGACTTTTCATACCTCTTAAATGTGACGATCATGTAATTATGAGATACAATCATAATTAGAAGATGTAAGGTATTCTCTATATTGATAGTTTTCTTTAAAATCCTTTCAAAATATAATTTTTCACGACGCTAATGTGTTAAAAAGGGGACCGTCGTGTCACTGCCAGTAATGACGTCTGATTGGTTCTTTGTTCTTCCTGTTCCCGCCCCTCCTCGCAGCCCATTGGCTGTTTCCCCTGGATGCTGTGTTCTGATTGGTTGCTCGGCCTCTTTTTGTTGATGCACTTTAATTCTGTTTCTCTGGAAGGTTCTGGAAAAAGTCTCTTTAGGTTTTGACTTTTCTGTTTTTCCTTTCGACTCCGTCTCTGTTTAAATTTTGTTTTAGTCTTTCCCGTGTTAGTTTTTGTTCATTTACCACTTTTTTCTTCTATTCTCACTCGTCTTCCTTCAAGATTTCCAAGTTTTGGAAATGTATGGGATTGTTTTGTGCGATAAAATTTGGTGAATTGGATTGAGAAAGGATCTATGAAATGTTTCCTGGTCCATATGAAACTACAATGTATTTGTAGACTGCCATATATTTTGCCATATATTGTAATTTGTTTTGTAGTTTCTGATTTCTCTCCTGAAGCAGGTGAATCCTGAGCCACGTAATCCCGCTGGGATTGTACATTTTAACCTTATAAATTTCTGCCAGCTGATCATGAAAGCTTTGGCCGTGTTTAATCTGAAGCAAAGCGAAACCAGTATTTCAGATCCTTCCAGAGAGACGGTGAAAGTCGAGGCGATCCGATGCGTCTGTAGCCGTGTTTAACCCCTCTGCTACCGTGACAACAGGGCGTGAAGTGGTGTCTTGTGTTTCTACGATATTAATTGTTTAACAGAGCGTCCGTTTGTGTGGTTGTCCTGTGCACGCAAACACAAAACGTTACCTACATACACACGTGTAAATACAAGGCGGCGTGACGCCATGTTGTTTCTGTGTTTTGAGTTGTTGCACGTGTTCTGATTCAGGACAGAATTTAAATAAAATTTTAATGCAAGTTTTTGTTTATATTCCAGCCTGGTGTTTGTGTGTTGTCTTTAAAAAAAAAAAAAAAAAACAGGGAGATTTTTGGAATATTATTGTTTGTTTTTCCAATTTAATTAAAAGTTAAACAGTCTACATATAAAGGCACGGTCAGCCATACGAGAAATTAACATTCACCTCCCGTTCACTCCCATTCTATGCTACGACGGAGTAACATTGAGGAAAAAAAATAATCTGAGATTTAGAGAAAAGTCATAATATTACGAGAATAAAGTCAAAAGTCTTCTTTTTTCTCGTATAGGTATGATTTTATTCTCGTAATATCATGACTTTTTTCTCGTAAAGTTACGACTTTATTCTTGTAATATTACGACTTTTTTCTCGTAAAGTTACGACTTTATTCTCGTAAGATTACGACTTTTTTCTCGTAAAGTTATGACTTTATTCTCGTAATATTGCGACTTTTTCTCATTAAATTACGACTTTTCTCGTAATCTCCTATTTTTTCCCCTGAATATGGCCCCTAATACTCCGTCACACTATGCGAGTAAAAGGGCATAAAAACTTTCGCTTACGGTGACGTATCGAATTCGAATCTTTTGTGTTAAACGTTTGTAAAGTTTCAGGAGAACATCGCCTCGGCATTTGCGTATGTGTGACCGTGCCTTAACCATCTGGGTTTTGTCTATATTTTTCAGTTTTTTGATGAAAACAAACATTTATTTACTAAAAATCACAAATGAGGAAAACAATGACTGATTCCTCGTTGATGCTGGTGTTTTATTTTTTTATATTTATTATTCAAGGAGGATTTAGCCTAAAGAAGCATCCAGCGGTCATAAAATCCATTCAAGATGTAAATAACACTTTAAAATGAAGGAAGGAAAAACAAGTACAAACATGCGAGCAGCATTTTAGTCGTTGTAGATGGAGTAAAAGTTTTGTTGTTAAGCAAGTTTCTCCCAAAAAAAGAGGCTTTAACTTCTTCTGCAGACTTCATTCAGTGAACGAGTTGGAGCTGCAGAGAGAACGGAGAACATTTTCTTTAGTTTCAGGTATGTAAAATGAATAAATTGTCAGTTATCTGAATATATTACCTGCTGGTTTCTCTTTTGGCTTCAGCGAACTTGTGTCTCAACAGGAAGGAGGCCACAGCTTCGGCCACCTGCACAAACAAATCAATATATTCATGTATTAGGTGAAGATAGGCAGCAGAAAGCTAAGATTAATATCTTTAAAGGTCCCATATCGTACTCATTTTCAGGTTCTTACTTGTATTTTGTGTTTCTACCAGAACATGTTTACACACTTTAATGTTTAAAAAAACGTTTATTTTCCTCAAACTGTCTGTTTAAATATACCTGTATTCACGCTCTGTCTGAAACGCTCCGTTTTAGTACATTTCAACAGAATGGCAACAGGATTGCGTTGCTAGGCAACAGCTTTGGGTCCATGTTTACTTCCTGTCAGCTGATGTCATTCACATCCACTGCAACCAGGAAATAAACTGGGACACATTTAGAATGTTTACGTTTAAAACTGCGTTAAGGGTCTAAATACTGTATATTTGTGACATCACAAATGGACAGAAATCCTGACGGCTTGTTTCAAATGCACAGTTTCTGAATACGAGCTGTGTGTATTTCTCTGTGGATTTAGCGATTCGATACTTTAACAGTATTTATATAGGACTTCATCCTGTTTTATGATATCAAAAACATGAAAATCTCACTTTTTTATAATATGGGACCTTTAAACCGGCACAATAAACCACTAAATATCAACAAGTAAAAGTCCTTCAACATCTTATTAAGCTATATTCTCATTTTCTTATTCTTAATTTTAGTAATTACTTATATTTCTTCATATATTGTGTTTATATTGTAGCATTATGTACATAATTTATTTTATGTAATTACATGTCTTTATGTTATCCAATTTCCCCCAGTATTGGCATCAAAATATACTTAAAGTACCAAAAATAAAAGTACTCATTATGCAGAATACTGCATAATACTTATGCAGAAGAATTATATCGCTGGATTGTAATTATTAATATATAAATGTGTTCATCACTTTAATGTTGCAGCTGGTAACGTCTGCAAAGTATTTAAAGGTGTAGTTGAGTAAAAAGTGTAATATTTCTCTCTGAGATAAGATAAGATGTTCCTTTATTAGATTAGATGTAGCAGAGTAGAAGTATAAAGAAGCATAAAATGTAAATAATCAAAGTACAAATACCTCAGAATGGTATTTTAGTACAGTACTTGAGTAAATGTACTGGTTGTCTTACTTTGTCTGGTTTGTCTTCTTGCACTGCGTGTCCACAGGGAGGCAGCACCTGCATCATGAATTTACCTGGAGACAAACAGTGAGATTGGTAACACACACACACACACACACACACACACTGTGCACACATAGACACACTGTGAACTGTCTCACACACACACACATCTCTCTGATGCTATTTCATCACACACACACTCTGACTGTGCTGTCACTTCCAGCGTCGTCGTTGACTGACAGAAGCAGCTGTCTCTGGAGAGGATCTGCCGCCTCCAGGTGTGTGTATCTGTGTACACCTGAGTGTGTTTGTGTGTGTGTGAGTGTGAATGTGTGTGTGTGAAGACGCCCTTCACCTTTTCCCTCACAGTTGGTGGAGAAACACAGCGTGAGCAGAATGTCAACTATTCCCAGTATCACAGTGTTTCTCTACATGTGGCGTTTTGTTTCTCCAACACTACATTTCCCATCAGCCCCTTCTGTGGAACCTTCTGCGGTACACCCACTTCTTATGGTCCAGGTACTATAGGTGACAGGAACTAAGGTCCATGTTTCTTCGGGGTGAATTCGCCCGCTGACGTATCAAAAAGCGACAGTAGAGCCCAACAACGGCAGCATAAAAACCCAACGGCTGTTTGAGAAATGTCATTTTTTTGCGTAACGACTTATTGAAATCAAAACTGAAGGGTTACCATGGCGACCACTGCATGTGTTGAGTCAGCGTCTCACCTTGCATCTGGCCGATAGTCAGATCTCTATCCAGCCGGTCGATTCCTGGAAACAGAAGCGGCTTCAGAGTGCTATTATACACGAAGGTATGACTTTTATATTATAATACCTACCGGCCAACAGCAGCAGTTTGGGGAAGTTGCAGGCCAGGAAGAGGTTGGAGGTTCCTCTAAACCAGCCGTCCCAGTACTTTTCCGACTTGGACAGGTCTATACGCCACACGTACACACTCTGACACATCGATACACAGAGTGGGTGATTAATTATCTTCATAATAATACAAGAAAACTCAGGTTAATCAAGTTATACTTGTCTGCTGTCTGTCTTCATACCTGTCCTTCGCTCAGGCTCAACTCTGAGGCTGCGTTTTCTTTGTCGTTGACGTAGCTCTGATCGTAGAACTCTTCGTTTCGCTCAACGACCACGTCGGTCATCGGGCCGACCTGCTCCAGAGTGTCGGCCTCCTCCACCTCGCATCTTAAAAGAACAGGAAGTGAGGGAATTATTATAAAACAGGCACCTGGAGT
>CAKAOH010029930.1:0-12727 GCA_916701665.1 Sebastiscus tertius | reverse complement strand
TAGCTTTGTTGCCTAAATTGAAGTAGCTTTGTTGCCTAAACTTCTGTAGTTTTGTTGCCTAAACTTTAGTAGTTTTGTTGCCTAAACTTTAGTAGTTTTGTTGCCTAAATTAGTAGTTTTGTTGCCTAAATTGAAGTAGCTTTGTTGCCTAAACTTCTGTAGTTTTGTTGCCTAAACTTTAGTAGTTTTGTTGCCTAAACCTAACCAAGTTGTTTCCTGTGAAGACGTAATTTTATTTTGAAAAGACTGGAGCGAAAATTGATACATGTGTCACGTTTGTGCTCTCTAGTGTCTCTAGAAAGGGCCATTTGTGTTTTTGCATCAGCCACCGTAGTTCTTCATCACGCTTGACACATCAAAATAGTGAGAGTTGGTTGCAATCTGCAACCTCACTGCTAGATGCCGCCAAATCCTACACACTGCACCTTTAACAGCAGATTTTGTTACCTTTGGACAGAGCCAGGTTAGCTGCTTCCAGTCTTTATGCTAAGCTAAGATAACCGACTCATGGCTTTAACTTTATATTTACCTCACAACCAGGTAAGTACTATTGATCTACTCCTCTGCAGGAAAGCGAATAAGCATATTTCCCAATGCTGAGCTAAAGTGCTGAATGGACTAACAGACTAGCTCTCTAAATGTCTTCTTGTGGTCTCTTCTTTCCTGCAGGGATCTCCGTCAGCATCTCCACCTTCAGCCTCGTTGCCATTGCTATCGAGAGGTACAGCGCCATCTGCAACCCGCTGAAGTCCCGCGCGTGGCAGACCCGATCCCACGCCTACCGCGTCATCGCCGCCACCTGGATGGTGTCACTGCTAATCATGGTGCCGTACCCGGTGTTCAGCACCCTCAAGACTTTCCCCAAGTCCAACGGGACTGTGGGCCACATGTGTCGCCTGGACTGGCCCAGCGGGGAGGCGGAGCAGACCTGGTGAGTACTGGTGGGACTAAAGGGATGGGCACATTCAGTCAGGACAAAATCCATCATTCATCAGCTCATCAGACATTTCCGTCTGTGAAAACTTTTTTAAAGATTTGCATAAAAATAATTTGGTGGACGTGCTTCCATAGCAGGAATCAGTTAGTGAGCTGAATACAATCTGCTCGGCTTTGGATGTGGATAAACGTGGATACTCTGATTTACATGCAGTGTAATTGTGTAATTTACATATGCATTATCAAGCAGGAAGTCGCTTCATTTTTTTGAGCCGTGCAATCAGACCACTTTCCACTGATTGCTTGCAATTGGAAAAATAGATTGCATGCTGATTTGGTCATTTTGGTAATACAGCTCAAATTTCATGCACAGACCTTCAGCGCCTCCACTGTTCTCAGAGCGGTAAATTGAGTTTTGTAACTGTGCCGGTTAATCCATGTGTTCTGGAAAAAAGGTGTTTGTTGCAGTATATTAGTTTGACCTTGTTTCAATTTCTGTAACAAGTGTCGAAGTTAATACATTTTGGCAATGCTAACTGCCTTCTAGACGCTCGGTATCAAGCAGTTAAAGGTGCAGTGTGTAGGATTTGCAGATTGCAACCAACTGAGTATCCCTCCGCCGAGTGCATAACCGTGGTGACGCCGTTCACCACGCTCAGAGGCCACCATAATGACACTACTTTAGGAGCAACCGTGGCCTTCAGGTAACCAAAAAAAGCAAAAAGCTCTCTCAACTTGTGATTTTTAGGTTGCTTTAAAGCTAGAATAAAGATACTGTTAAACTAGAAAACCTAAAGAATCCATCGGTACCAACCATGTCATACTAAAACGTACAAACGTACACCCATTTTTGGCGAGGAAACACTGGCATGGCCATTTTTAAAGGGTTTTTTATACTAAATGCAGTCCCTGTGAGGGTTTCTGGACAATATCTGTCATTGTTTTGTGTTGTTAATTGATTTCAAATAATAAATATATACATACATTTGCATAAAGCAGCATATTTGCCCACTCCCATGTTGATAAGAGTATTAAATACTTGACAAATCTCCCTTTAAGGTACATTTTGAACAGATAAAAGTTGTGATTAATCATGATTAACTATGGACAATCATGCGATTAATTAATATTTAATCGTAAAATATGCTGGTGTGACTGCACCTTTACTGTATTTTCCCTCTACCTACCCAGGTAGAAATCAATTCCAGCTAATGATGGAGAGAAGGCTCTTCAATTCTTGTCATTTTAGGCTCAAACTCCTGGGCCGAAGCTGTAAAAGTGGAGTCTTAAAAAAATGAATAAAATCATTCGGTGGTTTTTTTTAAAGATGAAAAAGGTGACCAGGCTGTGGAGGAATAATTGGAGACCGTAAGAAATGGATCAGTTTTCTCGCACCAAAATAACGGAGACGCTGGAGCAGAAAGTAGAGACATCATTAGACAAAAAATACTGTAGATAATAGTCTGCCCTTAGCGTTGATGCATGCAACCATAATTTTAAACGAACATGATTGTTTCTCTGCTCCTGCATGTAACACTGAAAAAGGATGGAAGCTCATATAAAATATCAGGAGGGAAACAATTATTGCTGGATTGCTCGGCGTTGGGAAAGCCATACATCCATCTACATGCCCTCGGAGGACCGATACGTGCTGATATGTGCTGTTCTGCTTTGCTTCGTTGCTAAAAAGCACCCCCAAGTAGACGGATACGCTGCCAAGGACGAGGTATGTTAGAGCATCTTGGGATAAACTACTCAAGGATTTTCATAGACCATAAACAACTTAAGGTCCTGCAGGATGGCGCAATTAAAATGAATAAGAACACGGCTAAACCTTGTCCGTCTCCCTACTTGACAGCCTTTTGTGGTCGAACGCTTCTCGGTCTGTCTATCAAACTGCAAAGCTTCTCTGGGAAAGACGAGGCAGTGGGAGACCGGTTAATTAGTCTGCTCGGCGAGGAGGAGGGGGAGGAGGAGGAGGAGGAGGAAGAAAGTCGAGGCTCAGATGTCCAAAGTCCAGATGTGTCACTAAGTATGCAGACCTTTCAAGTTTTAATTCACAGATCCATCTTCGCCCGTCACGACCGTCTCTTAAATTGCACCGGGGTTAGGGGTTAAAGCTTCGGCTGAGAGGAGATAACACCTTCTCCGTCTTTTTTTTTTTTTTCTGTGCACCTAATGAAGCGGCGCACGGAGTTATTGAAGCGTCCATTTTTAGTCTGAGATGATGAGCAAGTGATTTCGAGACACGTAAAAGAGCCATAAAGTGGTTAATGGACCAATTTCTGTCATGTCAAAGACAGAGTTAATGATTTTTGTAATTATTCTCATGGTGTGCATTGGCAATTTTACGCAGACTGGAGTTTATATAAAAAAAAAAAAGATTTGGCAGCATAAGTACTCTGGAGGGATGAATAATCTCACTAGTTAATAAAGACATTTTAATATGACACAGATAACATTTTGCATTAAAGAGGAACCTGGTTATCCCTGTAGGAGATATATATAGAGAGAGATATTTAGGTTGCAGTGGGCTCAGTTTTAAAGCTAGAGTGAAGATACTGGCATCATATGAAACTAGAAAACCTAAAGAATCCATCAGTACCAACCATGTCAGACTAGCTCGTCGTGAAAGAGGTTAAATAACGCTCCAAACTTACGCTAAATTTTGGCGAGGAAAAACTGGTATGGCCATTTTTAAAGGGTTTTTTATACTAAATGCAGTACTTATGCGGGTTTCTGGACAATATCTGTCATTGTTTTGTGTTGTTAATTGATTTTAAATAATAAATATATACATACATTTGCATAAAGCAGCATATTTGTCCACTCCCATGTTGATAAGAGTATTAAATACTTGACAAATCTCCCTTTAAGGTTCATTTTGAACAGATACAATGTGTGATTAATTTGCGGTTAATCACGATTAACTATGGACCATCATGCAACTGATCGCGATTAAATATTTTAATCAGTTGACAGCCCTAATATATATATATATGTATATATATATATATATATTTATTTATATATTATTGTAATTCTTGCATCTTTGTCTTTCTCTGAGAATATTCCAAAATGGTGCGTTCAAGCTCGTAATAACGTTATCATGATGAAATCTCGTTACTAATTATTAGTAATGCTATAATTTATGTTATTACAACAGTTTAGCATTTATAACATTACATTGTAACATTTTATATATATATATATATGTATTTGTATTAACCATCTATAAACATTATTTTTATGCTTTTATTGTTAAATGGTTAATAAATACTTTTATAAAGCATTTTTAAACATTATTTAAATAGATAGTTAATAATTTGTCAATGGTTAATGATTTAATTAATTATGTAATGTTTATAGATGTTTTACAAAAGATTTCTTAAAAGGTTTACAAATCATTTAACAAATACTTAATATAGTATATAAAATGTTATAATGTGTGCAACAATAAACTGTTAATAGTTTACTAATGTAATCAGAATGTAATTGTTATCGTCTCTTATCAGCTATGATACAATATAGAGATTAGAAACATTATATCACACAAACTAATGATAAAATAACAGAAATTAGAGCATTAATAATAATTAGAAAACATTATTAATTATCATTTCGTTATCTGTTAATAGTAAAATAACTATTAAATAATTAAAATTTAAAATTAAAAAAATTAATTAACTATTTATTTACCATTTATAAATGATGGTTATTATAAAACGTTACCAAATTTATTCGGCAAAGGTGTTTTTATATCATATTTAGCGCATCAACTCGCGCAGTTTTATAAAATTTTGCTTCTTCCATACATCTTTTCTGATGCGATACTTCAAAATGGAAATTAAAAACATATGACGGCTCATTGCAGAGTTTATTTGTGGTCGTGTTTGTAGTGCAGAAACTTCAACACGTGCATGTCATTCTTTGATGATGAATATAAACCGAACACACCTGTCCTGGTTGATCATCACGGAGCTTTCAGGTGATGTGGGAACCGTCCAAAGAGGGAGCTACGTATGAATATTCATCAAGCCGTCCATCTGGGTTTCCCCCTTGAGGCAAAACAAGCACAGATATCCACCAGATTTTTTTGGTGTTCCCGCTCTCCTCGCTTTTGTCTAGCAGATTTTCCACAGTATCAAACAGCCAGCTGATGAGAGGCTCTGACTGAAGCTGTTGTTTTAATGAGAAGTGAAAGAGCGGGGCCGCGCAGAGTTCAGACGGTTGCCCACGAAGACATTAGAATATCACAGAATGAATGAAACTTCCTCTCCGCTGTCGCTTTCATGTGCTGACTGATGTGCGGCGCAGACATCGGTGGTTGAGAAGAGCATACTGTGATTATGACGAATCAAACGGGAGATGGTAAAGGTTTATTACCATCAAAGTGACATCTGTAGTTCTATTTATCTTATTTATTCATGGGTTACTCTTTCTGGGTTTTACTATAATTGTCCTTCCACTTCACGTAAAGGTTTTATAGCGTGTAATATAGAGTGGTATCAGCAGTCACATACGGACACAGGCTCCGAGTCCTTTGAATTATGTACACTGTTGTCGACGTTTTCTTCAGTTTTCTTTACTCAGCTCAGTACTTTTTCTTTGAGGTGCCATCAATCCAGGCGCTCGAGAGAGAGCCGTGATCATTATTCTTTCTGTGCCAGCAAAATGGAACATTTATGATCATAAAACAGCCGCGTACACAGCCCGGAGCAGCTCGAAATGTCTCACAATTGTCATATTACAGCATATCTAACCATGTTTACTCGGCAAAATGTAATTTCTGAAATGCCTTCTGAAAAAACATTTCTTTCTGTTGTGATATCAGGCAGCAACCGTCGGGTCTGAGAAGTGAAGCCAATGCTGAAGTGCCTTAAACCTGCATTCTCTCTAACAGCCAGCAGGGGGCGACTCCTCTGAAGTCTGATTGTATAGAAGTCAATGAGAAAATGAGCCTACTTCTCTCTTGATTTATTACCTCAGTAAACATTGTAAACATGAGTTTATGGTCTCAATCTCTAGTTTCAAGTCTTCTTCAATACAGCATGATGTTCATTTAGTAAATTATGGTCCCATTTAGAGTCAGATAGACCATAAAGCAGGGGATGCTTTAGGGCGTGGCTACCTTGTGATTGACCACGGCGTAGTTTTAGGTGACCCAAAAGGTTACAATTTACAATGACTTAAAAATAAGATGGCAACGGCGAATAAATAAGATGGTGACGGCCAAAAACCAAGATACCGACGGCCAAACAACCAAGATGGCCACAGCCAAAAAACCAAGATGGTGACGGCCAAACAACCAAGATGGTGACGGCCAAACAACCAAGATGGTGACGGCCAAACAACCAAGATGGTAACGGCCAAATACCAAGATGGTAACGGCTAAACAACCAAGATGGTAACGGCCAAATACCAAGATGGTGACGGCCAAATACCAATATGGTAACGGCCAAATACCAAGATGGTAACGGCCAAAAAACAATATGGCGATGGCCAAAAAGCCAAACTCGAGGCTTCAACGGTGGTCCACAAACCAATAGGTGACGTCACGGCAACTATGTCTACTTCTTATAAACAGTCTGCGTGTGTTATATAGACCCTTTAAAACCAACGTCATGGTTACATCACGTGTTAGCTGGAGGCCAAACAAAGGAAAGACTGGAGGCTAACACTAACAGTGGGCTAAAGGTACACATGTATAGTGTCATCTTGCCGTGTTGTTGGGTGCCAGAATCCAGATATCACATACATTTGAGTGATTCGAGGCTCTAGCGAGCTGCAATATCGGCGAAGCGTTTTCAGAGATGGAGAGAAAATGTTGCTAATAGTCACAGCTGTTTCCACTTAACCCACAAAGTACGTCATCGTGTTTACTCACAGAAAAGGGGCCTATCGGCGATCGCCATGTGTTCCGTCTATAGTAGGATGTGCTGTATCCGTATGAGGTCCAGTTTTTTGTTACTGTGTAAACTGTCAGTTTGATAAGGTTGTGTTGAAAACCTTACCTTGGTTAAACAGGATGGATTACCTTCTTAAAGAACGTAGTGTGTTGTAGTGTTGCACCTGCAGCAGTCTACTGGTCCAACTGGTCCAACTGGCCCGCCTCACTCTGCAAACCACGGGGGATAAACGTGTCCTCCTGTTGAGATGAAGACATGAATTTAAAGGGACTATTTGTAACTTTCAGAAATGCTTGTTAACAGCGACACCTGTGGCCGTTAAGTCAACGAAACTCAACGTCGGGTTCGCGCTAGCTCGCTCTAAATAGACCTGAACGAGCATCGCTCAACACAGTGAGGCGACACACGTCAGCTAAAACCACAATATCACTCTATATTTCAGCTGCTTGGCAGTAATGTTAGCTGACCAGACCAAGGTCTATGAATCACTGCTGATCCTAGTGTTGGCTTTTCCTGCCTCAGCGTCGGTGACGGAGCTCCGCAGCGAGAAACGTTGTCGTCTCCCGACTGCGCCCTCAGGAAGACACCGGCACCCGGTCGGTAACGAGACGATAACGTTTCTCTCTGCAGAGCCCCGTCACTTCACAAGACACGGGAAACCTGTGTTGGTCTGGAGGAGCTGCAGCAGTTATTTCTGCACAAACGTCCACTGAACATTCACTAGATATTCTCAGAGCTACTAACTCTTCTGCAGTGTGGAGTGAGCGCGCGTTCACGTCTAGAGGTGGAGCGATACAGCGAGAGAAGGTAAGCAGGCAGAAGAGGAGAGGCTCCAGCCACATGCAAGTGCGCATATGTCCCGACCCGGTACATTTATACGCTTAAAAAGTTACAAACAGTCCCTTTAAAGAAGAACATCACGTTTGAGTACAGAGTAATTTGTTAAATCAATCATTTTAATTCATTTGCATCTAAAATTGGTTGATATATGCAAATATGGCAGCATCAAAAGGCCCAGAGTGGTAAATAAAAACAGTCCAAAAGGAGGTAGAGCCAGTAGAGGGAAGGTTAAACCACAGGATGCTGAGCAGCCTGGCTCCAGGGAGAAGCTGCAGAACTGGCCCGGGATGCTGCGGTACCTTTTGCCAGACACAATGGGTGGAAAAGAGGGCTGTCGGAAAGGGTCAACCATCTGCGGGGCCTCGAGCACGGCTCCAACAAATGCATGGAGGTGTGTGAGGAGAGAAAAGTTTCTCAAGTTCACAAGCAGGATATCAGCCGAAATAACCCGGTACAAAGTTGCAGGGTTTCAGGGTGGTATGGTTTATTTGTTAAGCCCTTTTCACAAGCAAGTTTTTCCACCAGTAGCTGGAGAATCTGATGTGTTTGGTTTGTTTTTGAGGGCTGATTCAACTCATTTTTCCCCCTCTCTCTGTGTGTTCATCTCTTTCCATTCTGGCTGCTTTTCAGGTATGTGCTGCTGCTGTTCACCCTGTTCTTCATCCCGGGAGTGGTGATGATTGTAGCCTACGGTCTGATCTCCAGAGAGCTCTTCCGAGGCATTCAGTTTGAGTCGGGCCCGAGCAGAGAGACCGCCAACACCGGTGAGCTCCATCATAAATTCAATCCAAACTTCAACAGGCTCTCTGTTCACATCGATTTACTTCACAGCGAGGAAGAAAACATCTATTTCACTTTTTATATCCCTGAATTACTTTAGAAAGAGGCTGCAGCAGGGTTTCTCAAAAGTCTGGTTAAACATGAACACTGACGAATAAATACACGTCTGTTTTAAAGTTTGTTTCTCAGGCAAACCATTAATGACTGCGAAGGAGATTTGTTTGTTTTGCCTGAAGCAGAGAATGACATATTTCGTTGCTACCTACAGGTTCTGCACCTGTTACACCCAAAAATAGGCTTCTTCTCAGTTGTCCTACTCGACTTGGTTTCATGCATATTTGGTATTTCTGCTGGTATTTCCCATAGAAAAAGAAAAAATCTGTCCTTTAGGTGCTGTTGTTACTGTGTGCATCAGGAGCACCAGTTTCCATGGAGTCTTGTGTATGATTCATCGAGGTTTAAGCGATCTGAAATAGCCTCCGGTAGTTAATCTATTCCTTTACATTCCAGCAAAATCATGAACTCCCATTCTTGGCATTTAATCCGTTTCTTTTGTGCCTGCTGTAACGATTCCTCCCGTTCATACTGGCCATTAAAAGATCCTTTAATAATTGGCATTTACATTATGTTAGAGTTCACCAAAGCTTTCCAAAGGTAAACTTTCTGGCCAGAAGAACGGTGTAGGAAGGGTGTTTTGGCCTCACAGTTGGTATTTCCCATATAAAAGTACAAATCTGTCACCTAGACTATGGTCCATTTAGGTGAAGTATAACTGTTGTTACTTCGTGCATCAGGAGCACTGGTTTCCATGGAGTCTTGTGTATGATTCATCGAGGTTTAAACAATCTGAAATAGCCTTCGGTAGTTAATCTATTCTTTTACATAGTGCTCTATTCCAGCAAAATCATGAACTCCCATCCTTGGCAATTAATCCGTTTCTTTTGTGCCTGCTGTAATGATTCCTCCCGTTCATACTAGCCATTAAAAGATCCTTTGATAATTGGCATTTACATTATGTGAAAGTTCACCAAAGGTAAACTTTCTGACCCTCAACAGGCCAGAAAATTGGTGTAGGAAGGGTGTTTTGGCCTCACAGTTGGTATTTCCCATATAAAAGTAAAAATCTGTCGCATATAGCTGGACTATGGTCCATTTAGGTGAAGTATAACTGCTGTTACTTTGTGCATCAGGAGCACCGGTTTCCATGGAGTCTTGTGTATGATTCATCAAGGTTGAGATGATCTGAAATAGCCTTCGGTAGCGACTGTTAATCTATTGCTTTATTCCATCGGGATGCAGCAAAATCACGAACTTCCATCCTTGGCATTTAATCCGTTTTTAGTGCCTGCTGTAATGATTCCCATTAAAAGATCCCTTTATCCTTTAATACTTGGCATTTACATTAAGTTGAAGTTCACCAAAGGTTTTCAATTTTCTGACAGGCCAGAAGAACGGTGTGGGAAGGGCCGTCCCAGGGTCCAACGATGACGACGACGGTTGCTACATCCAGGTGTCTAAAAAGCCCTCCTCCGCTGTGGAGCTCCCCACGCTCTCCACCTCGTCCGGCGCCGCCCAGGCCAAAACCGAACGCGCCCGCAGCAACACCTCGGAGGCCAAGCTGCAGGCCAAGAAGCGAGTCATCCGCATGCTGATGGTGATCGTGGCGCTCTTCTTCATCTGCTGGATGCCCCTGTACTCGGCCAACACCTGGAAGGCCTTTGACCTGAAGTCGGCCTCCAAAGCCCTCTCAGGAGCGCCCATCTCCTTCATCCACCTGCTGTCCTACTCCTCGGCGTGCGTCAACCCCATCATTTACTGCTTCATGAACACGCGCTTCCGCAAGGCCCTGCTGTCCACCTTCGCCTGCTGCTGCCGCAACCGGCTCTGTCGCTGGTGGTGCAGGAGGAAGGAGGGAGGCGAAGACGGCCTCGCCGCCACCTCCATGGCCACGTCGATGGCCACCTCCATGTCCAAGTTCAGCTACACCACCGTCAGCACCACCGGCACCTGCTGAGCCTCGAGGAGAGCCGGGTGGGCGGTAGCTGTCGGAGCAGCGGTTACTCTCTGCACCATCTGTTTTCTTCAATCTTCATCTTAATATGCTATGAGTCATGCGCTGAGTAATATCCCCTTGCCCTCGTTTATGAGGTCTTTTTAAAAGGTCTCCTTTAAATTCTGTGTGCATGGTTGCAGAATGGGAGGCGGGCAAAACGCCGTTTCAGTTTGGTGACATTATTTTTTCTTCTGTTTAATTGGCAGCATCCGCTTTGTTGCATCCTGAAGAGAACATCAAGTGCCTGTGCTCTTTGTGTGGCTTCATTTGTCACGGTAGTTTGTTCACTCGCAGACGGACATATTAGTGAAAAACTACGACTTCTGCGTTACTTGTAAATACTGTCTTTATGTTCTTACTGTGCCAAAGGTAAATGTACTGTGGAACAATGAGGACTCATTACCTCAGTAATGATTCAGTATGGATTTCAGCTGCTCTTGTGTTAAATGTGGTTTCATCTTCATCCATTCAGGGTATCGCTCTCAGTTATCAGAATTATTCTACTGAAGGCTACTTTGGATATCGTTGGGTCCCTAATTTTTAAATATTTCAACGGCAAGAAGTCGTTCTATTTAGTCCAGCTTCTTGCTTTGCTCTGACATAGTGTTTCGCTCTTATTGAGTTATGTTTCATCATTATTATTTCTGCAAATATACAAACACCAAAATTCATATATTCAGGTGATTCTTCTTAGTAATAACTTTTTGGACCAATTTGCGGCTCTGCTCTTATTCCGGCTGATAAGGTGCGTCTTTATCTTGATGATAAACATCTGAGGAGTGTAATTTAGCCGTACGTCTTTGCATGCGTAAAATGAGAAAACCTGGTGTTTAGAACGAGGCAGTTTTCTTGTGTTGATCCACCATGTAGCGTAACAAACTGGGATCAAACAGGCTCGGTCATGGAAGTTAAATCTGCTACACCACTGCTACAAATGTATGCTGAATACTGATGCCGACATTAACATCGGGATGTGAATTATTAGAGAAAGTGCAGTCAGTCCATTCATCCATGAATTGCTCCAGCTAGTTGCTCCGGTCTGCCCCTGCTACAAATGGCATGGAGAAGTGCTTTAGTCAAACTCACCTTTTCTGCTCAATTATCTCTGTGGTCTCTTTTATGTACTCTCTCTGCCTTCCGCTGCAGTGCTGCCAATTACTCTGAGCATTACCTAAGTACAAAGACCCCCGTTTCCCGGCTCAGACTAACGAGGTGTTTCTCAGGGACCCTCTCCTCGCCTGCAGTGCGCATCTCACGGCTTTGCTTTTGTAAAACCGAGGACAAATGGCTCTGCTGACGCGCTGCATCCGAGTCCTTCAATTTCCTTAATAATAACAACGACGACAATCTTGATTTAAAATAGCATCTTTCATTCAAAGAAGTGAGCTCAACGTGCGTTACAATACGGAGACAATTGTTGGGCAAAAATAAGCACAGAGGAATGTTAATAATAGAAGTTATGGAAATTAGAATACGTTACACTAAATATGAAGCAAATGCTCATTCTTCCGAAACCCGAATAGTCAGAAAAATGTCCTAATGGACCGAAACCCTATTTGTCCGACAGCCCAACAAACGGCCATTGTTCCGAAGGCCGAGAAAATGCAACAAACAGCAGCACATATGTTGTTTCTTACTATGGCGAAGGCATGACCCACCTTACTCCGCCTCTGATTGGCTTAACCTGATATTCTTACCCTAAACCTAACTAATGTCACTCCTCATGCCGAAACCTAACCAACCCAACCAAAGACGGCAACAAGTACACTCACCGGCCACTTTATTAGGCACACCTGTTCAATTGCTTGTTAACACAAATAGCTAATCAGCCAATCACATGGCAGCAACTCAATGCATTACGTCATCTAGAGGTGGTGAAGACGACTTGCTGAAGTTCAAACCGAGCATCAGAATGGGGAAGAAAGGGGATTTAAGGGACTTTGAACGTGGCATGGTTGTTGGAGCCAGACGGGCTGGTCTGAGTATTAAACTGCTGATCTACTGGGATTTAACACACAACCATCTCTAGGGTTTACAGAGAATGGTCCCAACAAGAGAACAGATCCAGTGAGCGGCAGCTGTGTCGACGGAAATGCCTTGTTGATGTCAGAGGTCAGAGGAGAATGGGCAGAGTGGTTGGAGATGATAGAAAGGCAACAGTAACTCAAATAACCACTCGTTACAACCAAGGTATGCAGAATACCATCTC
>CAKAOH010029929.1:0-15176 GCA_916701665.1 Sebastiscus tertius | reverse complement strand
GTGTGTGTGTGTGTGTGTGTGTGTGTGTGTGTGTGTGTGTGTGTGTTTGTTGGCAGGCTGCGTGAGCTCATCCATCAATGTGCCAGGCCTGATTAGCCACACAACGCTGTGCTCCAGCCTAGCAGATGGCACCACATAATCACCCCCAAGTGTGTGTGTGTGTGTGTGTGTACGTCTTTCACCCACTTCCAACAGGTCTGCCTGCCTAGCACCTGGCCTGGCACACAGCCAGACACACACACACACACACACACAAACAAACAAACTTCCCCCCTCAAGAAGAAGAAGAAAAAAAAAATCTTGGGATCGAGGCACATCTCCCTGACAACAGGAGAGCGAGCTGACCACAGAGCAATCGAGCATGTGTGTGACGGGGAAGCTGCTGCTGCGTCTGTCAAAGTTGGTACCACTTGTCCTGGTTTTAAAGCTCCATCCTCATCAGTTTGGTATCCATGAACATCTCACACTTATTTAATCCTTTCATGAAACCGCTAATGGCCTCTACGACACTAGCTGCCGTGGTGTTTCAGGTGTGCGTAAAGT
Source organism: Sebastiscus tertius (assembly GCA_916701665.1). NCBI lineage: Eukaryota > Metazoa > Chordata > Actinopteri > Perciformes > Sebastidae > Sebastiscus > Sebastiscus tertius. The sequence continues at coordinate 14,633 of CAKAOH010029929.1, read as the reverse complement.
GAGAGAAGCCCTACTTGTTGCAGTGGTGTTTCAGGTGCCTCTTGTAGCTATCCTCTTGCAGTAGGTGGTCGGGATTGCAGCTGGCCAGCCAATCAGCTCGTGGAGTCTGTGGAGGCGGGGCCTGGGGCTTCCCCTTCTTGCCCTTCCTGCCCCGAGGGACTGGGGTAGAGAGAGCTGGAGAGAGAGAGAGAGAGAGAGAGAGAGAGAGAGAGAGAGAGAGAGAGAGAGAGAGAGAGAGAGAGAGGGGAGGAAAGGAGGAGATCAGGAGGCTTCTGCACATGATAACCTGTAAACCTTGTTCAAACACAACCAGAACATGTTCCCAAAAAAGGCCTCAAACCTCAATAGTAGGCCTATGTATTCGCAAGAATCTGGCGATACGATGCGTATTGTGATACAAGAACTGCATGTGATTATCATAAAGTGGGCATGTCTGTAAAGGAGAGACTCGTGGGTACCCATAGAACCCATTTACATTCACATATCTTGAGGTCAGAGGTCAAGGGACACCTTTGAAAATAACCATTCCAGTTTTTCCTCGCCAAAATTTAGCCCAACTTTGGAGTGTTATTTAGCTTCCGTCACGACAAGCTAGCATGACATGATTGGTAACGATGGATTCATTAGGTTTTCTAGTTTCATATGATGCCAGTATCTTCACTCTAGCTTCAAAGCTGATCCAGCTACAACCTCTGGAATATCTATTAAATTAATGCGTTAAAGAAATTAGTGGCGTTAAAAGGAATATTGTGTTAACGGCGTTATTACCGGAGTGGTTGGTCAGCGTCTTGGTAGTCCCGTCTTCACTCGGGGTGATCAGGTCCCAGATGAAGCTCTTGATGTTCTCGTCGCCACGGTAATGCAGCAGGCAGTAGGCCAGGAGGGCTCTGCAGATTGTCTCCACGTCGGCCTCCTTCAGGGGACGCTTGAAGCGCCCGTGAGCCAGGATGTCAGTCCACCTGCCCCAACTAAAGACAAGACAAGGAGAGAACAAGGAAGGGACGACCCCGTCAGTCTATGGATGTACCCAGCCTATTACATAATAGATCCGTTCAACAGTACAAAGCTTTGTCACTTATTTAGAAAACAAATCCTAACAAATGTACCCTGTTTTTTAATTTATTTATCTTGTATCGTGCCTAACTTCAGCGGATCATAAAATACTGGATATGGCATTAATCTGCAGATACTCCGGTTCAAAATGAGACCCTACTTTTCTACGGATGTCAGTTTTTGAGACACGACAAAGGCCAAAATGTGGCATTCAACAGAGTGGATGAGGCTTGTTTTTAGCTTAGCAGACTGCGGTTCATTTGCGGCCCCTACTGGCCGGTTAAGAGGAGCGAGGAGGCAGCTATCAACGACGCTATAAAAATTGTGAATCACCGCAACATGAAACATCCATTCATAAATGAGCACAAAAAATATTAGGCTGATGAGTCCAGTATTATGAGAGATTAGCTGCGGACAGACGGACACACACACAAACAAACAAACAAACACACACACAGACAACATACGCATTATCTCCCCACAGGCTTACGCCGGGTGGAGATGAGTTTTTAAGCTGGCAGATAGGACTTACCCTATTAAAGAAATGATGCAAATAAATAAACAGTCCTAAAAATGAACCTGGTTACGTCTGCTGTACTTAGATAATCATATTATAAACTGAAATTTTAATGTTTTTGGTAACACTTCATTTTACAGGTCCATAAATTTCATGGTAATTAGGTGATACTTAGTAAATAACTTCTTTGAAATGTCTTAAAACACTCCCTGAATTATGACATTAGCTACCAGGTTAGATTTGTGTGGACAATAAGTCACACAATGGTGAGATTTGTGTTTGATCAGAAGGGTCTTCTATTAGTTTCTATTAGCACAGCCGCTTCTCAAGCCTAAGGACCCTATTTTAGCTGTTATATACTATATTAGCATATAATTATTAAATCAAGTTTATAATAAAGACATTTTGAGGTAACTATTGGGGTAATTTAGCAGTAATTCCAAAGAAATTTTCCAATAGGTTACTTGCTAAATATCACCTAATTACCATGACATTTGCAGACCTGTAATATGCGTGTATATGTGTTACCATGTTTTCTATACAAAAATGTCATACATGTTAGTCTGTTGACTTAACCGTTACCGTCACCCTAACTAGTGCCACCCAGGCATCCCTCTGTGTGTTCATGGATCACAGCCCAACCCCCCCTCCACCTCCGCCTCCTGATGTGGAGGACAGCATCCCTCAGACTTGTCGTGTTCTCAACTCAAATTTTTCCACTGCAGCTTCCAAATCTTCACTGAACCATGTGAACCAGTCTTACTCTGAATGATTTTAGACAGGGTAAAATGGTGGATGAGGGCGAGCGAGCGAGAGCGAGAGAGAGAGAGAGAGAGAGAGAGAGAGAGAGAGAGAGAGAGAGAGAGAGAGAGATGGATGATGGGAAAAGACAACAGAGCGCTGAGCGGAGAGGACAGTCCCAGTCAGACAGTGTGTTTTTGTGTCCTACAGCCTCGGGCCACGAGACTAGACTGGAACAATAACAACGCTGACATCTCACTAGCACCACTGTTCTTTCTTACACGCACGCGCACCAACGCACGCAGTCACACCAAGTCAGCCGTGAAAATGGATGGGCTCGCCCCATCATCGCTGTCTGTGGTTAAGTGTGTCAATTTGCCTCTGTGTGTGTGTGTGTGTGTGTAGTATAATATATCTGTGACTTTAAGTGATTCTGTCGTGTGTTTTTGGCCATTTCCAGGCTCTGTACTTTAACAAACTCCTCCTACAGATTTAACCCAATTTACTTCAAATGTGGTCAGTAAAATCTAAAGATCTTTGTGATGAAAAGCTGTTAAAACCTTGAGTTTTTATGAAATGACGTTGACGTGGTGTGGCGGAGAATTTACATGATTCGCCATTTAACGTCAAACTGTTGTAACTCGACTGTACTTGATCCAATCTGCCCCAAACTTGACCTACTTCATGAGAGTTCAGGCAAAACGGCTCCGATACAACGGCATTGATACCACTTTACGGCAGCGCAACGTTAACCTCTCGTCACCATCTTTCGGATCCTCACGCTCCACTTCCCTGGCCCTGACTTTCATTGCGCCACGGGGTTTTGCTTGCACCCTCTGACTCGCTCGTGCGTTAGACTCCTTGGTCCATGTTTTAAGACGGGTCGGGTGGGTTGCCGACAATGCCACAGGCCCCTGGCGCCTTTTACGTGTGCCACGGCACGACGCAGTTGGGGTGCACTGAGTACAGTCCGCCCCGGTCGACAGTTGCACCAGGAGCAGGGCGCCCCGTCACGGTGCGGTGCGGCGCGGCGCGGTCCGGGCGCACCGCTTCTCCCGGCAACTCCCCGGCCTGTTGTGTGTCGCTCACACCCTCCAGCTAGCTGTTAACGAGGGTCTTTTGGCACAGAGAAGTACTCGTATCGGTACTTGATATCAGCGAGTACTCAAATGTAAGTACTTGTACTCGGTCTGAAAAAAGTGGTATCGGTGCATCCCTAGTCATAGTGCCACCTACTGGCAACAGGAAGTGAGAGTTATGTGACAAACATTATCGTTATGTTTAGCACGTGTTCTTTAGCGCCACATATTAATAGCAGACACAGGAAGTGGTGCAAACAATTTGCAGGAAAACGCAGAAAATAAAGTGTAACTCATGCGTGCAGCGTCCGATGGTCACGGAAAAACACATTTGCTTCAACCGGTATCCCGCCAGTACGCCCGATCATCGCTGCTCGCAGCTTTAATTAAATATTGTTCTTTACATCTCAAATGCAATTATAAGCATCATCTACAGGCATTCCCTCAAGAGAAATTGAATGTGTTTTAAATCAGGATTTTTAAGGAATGGGGAAAAGACAGGTGAATTTCAGTGGACTCTGTTGCTCCGTGCTCTCCAGGGTCACTTTGTGTGCAATAGAATAAGCGTGCTCGGTGTGTATGAGTGTGTGTGTGTGTGTGTGTGTGTATGAGAGTGTTGTCTGATTAGTGGCGGTGTGTTGATGGCCTTGAGTGTGAGGGTTTGTCTACTAAATCACTTCATGTGCAGGTCTGCATCCATTAACGTGTGTCCTTTTACACACAAACGCACACACACATTAGTCGAGCGATGAACTCAACCCGCCAGCATGACTCCACATCCACCACAACCTAACTAGGTCTTCTTCTCCTCTTCTATTTAACGGTCTACTTCAGTGAGGCTTTGTTCCCTGAGGACGTACCTATACCGGTTGTAGAAAGATTTTAATTCCATTTGCATTATTTTCAATGTCTGTTGTTTCCTTCATATTTAAAGGAATAGTTCAATATTTTGGGAAACACGCTTATGATGATTAGGAGCGTTTTCACTACCGCTGCCTTGAGGGGGATGGGCCAGAGTGTGTCGGGAGATGGAGTGACTTGAACCAGGTAAGAGTAGAAGAGCTTTGAGTAGAGAAAAGTCCGCCAGCCGCCGGGCTAATTTATGCAGTGTAAAATCATCATGTAGTAATACGCTTTGTGCTGCATTCACATGGTGTCAGAATAATCAGACAAATTAGATCCCTGCCGGGAAAATGAACGTGAACGCCCCCTTTAAGTGGGATTACATAATAACCTTTCAGCTTATTGTAATTCAAGTGTTCTGAGAGAAAACGAGACTTCTGCTCCTCCCCATGACTCTGTGTTCAGGCTTTAAATAATCTAGCCAGTGACGGGAGACTTTGACCAATCACAGTTCATTAGAGAGAGAGAGAGAGAGAGAGAGAGAGCGAGAGAGAGAGCGAGAGAGAGAGAGCGAGAGAGAGAGCGAGAGCGAGAGCGAGAGCGAGAGCGAGAGCGAGTTCCTATTGGCTGTGCTCCGGCTGGTGGGCGGTGGTGCTTGGTATTTCCTCAACTTGATCTCAACGTGGCTGCTGAGTCACAAACTTTCTCATTTTACAGCTAAACAGTACGCTACAAGATGATTCTGAAAACATTTTGAGGCGAGAAATAGGCATTACAGTAACAGAATATTGATTCATATTTGATCAGCGCTGCCTAGTTTGACCGTTTGATCGGAGTTCGCGAGTGATATTGACAGCTGCTCAGAGACGGCAAGGCTCCAGCTCGGCTCTGATTGGTTGTTTTCCTCTGGTCTGTGAAATCTTGCAGATGCCGTTAGGAGCACCGGAGGACACAGAGGAACATGATTTTTTTCAGATTACCTGTCTCATGCACTACTGTCAGGATATCGTAACCGTTTTATAACAAATAACTTTTTTTTGCTCCAATTCCACCTACTGCAGCTTTAAGTCAAAACAATAACTTAAGAAATCGCTATCAAAGAGTTGTTTGAGCGCTCTGAGCATTCAAATAAAAATAAAGAGCCAGTGGTGAATACTGTTCTAGGTCTAGTTTCTGAGTGGGAAACATGTGACTGACCCGTAGACCAGCAGGTTCTTCTCCACTCTGAAGCACTCCGATCGGGGGTAGCCCTGAGCCTTGTCTTGGGGCCGTCGCGGTTTGGACGAAGGTTTGCTCGGCTCGTCGTCGTCGCTCTCCAGCTCGGAGAACTCCAGCATCTCGTCCTCTTTCGCGGCGCTGAAGTGGCGCGTTTGCTTCCTCACCCTCGGCGTGTCAATCACCAGCGTGTTCTGGAGACAAATCAAAATGAAAAACGTTGAGTCTGTGTACTTTTACAGCCTGGATTCCCCCTTTTATTATTATTATTATTATTTACTAAGAACCTGGTTTCAATTACAGATGGCCTGAAAATCCATCCACAACAATATGCAAAGTACCGTCTGCTTTACTCCTGTGAAGTTGTACACTTTCTTGTATATTCTGACTTCTAGTGTGAACCCTGTGAATACATGGCATCTTCTGTACAAAATCGGATTAATTGGATATTTGGCCCCCGTGTTTCATTCCTGATGCCGAGGAAATTTCTGCCCAAGCTCAAACAAACTGGCATTAATTATGTTGTCTAATGAATTACATTTTTGTTCAATTAATTCGATTTTTTCTACCGCCACCCCCCCTTTGCAATCCCATTAATATGCGCAAACAGGGGCAGTAGTTAGCTCCACAATTATCACAGAGCGCTGCAGTCATTTCCATTTTAACATCACACAATAAGAAAATCCCAGGGGAGCGGCCTCGGATTCACGCGCTCGTGAAGCTGGATTAAGTGTTCCAGTGGAGGGCCCTCCACGGGAGAGGCAGCGAGGGAGACACCGGGAGGGACAAATACACAAATAAAGAAAGTGAATAAATATATATATAGAGAGAGAGAGAGGGAAGGAAAGCGAGAATATAAAGATGCCTGTTAGCAGAGCACTCAATGGCTGTGTAAGAATGTGACTGAGCTGGTGTGTGTGTGTGTGTGTGTTAGCCTAAGTGATATCTCTGTACCCTCCAGGCATCTGCGCTCCGTTAAGTGGAGCTAAGCAGCTTACTCTCTCTCGCTCAAACACACACACGAGAGCAGGGAAACATGGGTAATTAAGGAAGAGAGGAGATTCCCAACTGTCAATATTAATCTCTCTCTCTCTCTCTCTGCTTCCCTCCTGATCTTTCTGTCTCCCCCTCCTCCTCCTCCTAGCTTGTGGTGATAGCGCTGACTAATTACCACCGCTAGTCCCCCTTTTCCATAAGGGGACACCACCAAGTGTGTGTGTGTGTGTGTGTGTAAGACTCTGTACAGTATTTAGGAGCGCATTGTGATTGTTTTCTCTCTGTATGGCTGCATCACTGGTGTGTGTTCGTGGGTGGGGGCTTTACATGTCAGGTACTTGTGTTTACAGTATGTATGTGGGTCATTCTATAATTGGGGTACATTTCACATGAACGAAAAAGTAGAAAAGGTAATTCCTCAAACAAGACTCGATCAAAACCAGGTATATATGTCTGGACCGTGTCCGGTCAGTCTGTGAGGCTAAACTGTTACATAAATAGTCAGTGGTCGTGTCTATAATGTTTAATCCAGCGGGACATGTCCACCAGGTCCGGCGAGGACACTAGAGGACGCGCTGCTGCACTCTGCTCGCCTTTTCAAAACAGGAAACAACATCGCAGCCTGCTCGTAAACTTTCTGTTATTCCGTCTAAACCAGGGGTCAGCAACCTTTACTACCAAAAGAGACATTTGTCTGTCTGGAGCCACAAAACATTTGAGCATTGTGATGAAGGTAACACAGTTTATAGTCTAAGTATATAGTATATAGGTCTAATGCAGTGAGGGCCCAAGTGCAGATGTACGACGGAGTATTAGGGCCACATTGAGGGGAAAAAAAATAATTGAAGATTTCCAGAATAAAGTCGTGATACTACAAGAATAAAGTTAGAACTTAACGAGAAAATAACAAGTAAAATGACTCCTTTATAATATTATGACTTTATTCTCAAAATGTCAGATTTATTTTTTCATCAATGTGGCCCTAATACTCCGTCGTACCATAGACCTACAACAATGATAAATAAAAATGAAAATGTAAACAAAAAACAGTTATTCATTTCCATTTTTATAAATCCACAGGGAGCCACTGGAGAGGAGCTGAAGAGACGCATGTGGCTCCGGAGCCGCAGGTTGACCCCTGCACTAAACAATCCACCAAAATCTACTTCTGAAAACATCTTAAGCGAGAAACAGGCGACGCTACTGATGGTAGTCGTTTCATTTTAGAACTAGATCGCCTAGTTTCACGGCTTGGTCCAAGTTTTTCGCGAACCAGACGTATAGATAATGCTAACTTTAATGGTTTTAATATCATTATTCTGAGGCTAAGACCCACTCAAGTCGGTTTAGGAACATCGTGACAATTTCAAGCTAATTTTGTGCACAAAATGTGTGTCTGATCTTATAATGTGCTTTCCTTAATCTGTAAAATATATTATTATTGAAGAAAATAGTAAAGAAATATCATTATCATCAATGGGAATGAAATGTACCCCCCAATTAGAGAAGACTCATGTGAAGCTGAACATGTGTTGTGTGTGTCGTACCCGTCCGTTCATGGCGTCCAGGTCAAGTTCGGCCTTCTTGGCCCATTTCTGCCAGAAGTCTGGATCCTCCAGAGAAATGTCTGTTCGGTTACCTGCCGCAACAAAACTGGCCTGCAAAAGGAAAACACGTTGGTCAATGACAGGTAATCACACATCTTAACACACATTACAAACTTTACATAGAGTAAACACACTCTGTGAGTAAAGAAGATTTTGATAAAGAAAATGTTTTTGCCTTAGCGAAGGTGGAGCCTTTGCCCTCAGACTCGATAGTGATGGTGTGGGTTCGTCTCTGGAGGATCTGGTCGATATCTTCCTCGCAGAACTTTGAGCCTTCGTCTTCCTCGTCCATCAGAGCTCCGTACGCTCCCTTCCTCAGCAGGTCCTCCACCTCCTTCTTGGACAACTGCTGGACCTTTGACCAGAAAACGTACACATTTCACGACAGATATTTAGAGTCATCAGCGAGCGCACAAACACGGAGTGAAAACATTTCATCTAGATTGGATGTAAGCGTGCGCGTGTGTGTGTGTGTGATGCGTCTCACCCCGCTGTTGGCGTTCTCTCGTCCACTCATGCTCTGCAGGACGGCCTTATCGAGCCCCAGCTTCAGACTGGCCTTGTCGAACATCTCCCTCTCGTAGCTGTTCCTGGTGATCAGGCGGTAGATCTTGACCGCCTTGGACTGGCCGATACGATGACACCTGGCCTGGGCCTGGAGGAGGAGGAGGACGCATTCAGACGTTCACACACATTGTTCCTGCAGCGAAGTTTACTTACGCTTCTGTTCAGTCCACGGGAGTATACTCAGCTGGAGATGTGGGGTTACAGCAGAGAGGACTAATGATATGGTCCAGTGAAGCAGAGCTAAATGTGGGCTGGCAGAGTCACTACATCCAGCAGACAGTTTGAACTCAAACTTGGCACCCTGAAGCTGGTAGGGACTCTACAGTTTCATGCTGTAGCTAATCAGATGTGGCATAAGTTCTACTAGAATCATTACACAACAACAACAAAAAACCTGCAGGGCAGAGCGTGTTGAGGTTCCTACCTGCAGGTCGTTCTGAGGGTTCCAGTCGGAGTCGAAGATGATGCAGGTATCCGCTGCAGTCAGGTTGATGCCGAGTCCTCCGGCTCTCGTGCACAGCAGGAAGACGAAGCGGTCGGAGTCCGGTCTGGAGAAGCGGTCGATGGCTGCCTGCCGCAGGTTACCACGAACTCTGCCGTCTATACGTTCATAGAAATATCTGGAGGAGGGATGACGGGTGTGGATTATTATCAGTAACATAATTCTTTTGTTTTTATTTAACCGTTATTTTCCAGGAGGGTCCAATTGAGATTCAAAACATCTTGTCCGAGGGAGTCCCGGCCAACATGGCAGCATAAAAGTTCCACACAAAAGCACAAAAAACAGATTTCAAAACAAAACAGCAAAAAGTGAAAAAATAATTAGGGCTGTCAATCGGTTCAAATACTTAAATCGGGAATAATCTTATGATTGTCCATAGTTGTCAAAATGACCCTTAAAGGGAGGTTTGTCAAGTATTTAATACTCTTATCAACATGGAAGTGGGCAAATATGCTGCTTTATGCAAATGTATTTGTATATTTATTATTGGAAATCAATTATCAACACAAAACAATGACAGATATTGTCCAGAAACCCTCACAGGTACTGCATTTAGCATAGAAAATCAAATCATAACATGGCAAACTGCAGCCCAACAGGCAACAACAGCTGTCAGTGTGTCAGTGTGCTGACTTGACTATGACTTGCCCCAAACTGCATGTGATTATCATAAAGTGGGCATGTCTGTAAAGGGGAGACTCGTGGGTACCCAGAGAACCCATTTACATTCACTGATCTGGAGGTCAGAGGTCAAGGGACCCCTTTGAAAATGGACATGACAGTTTATCCTCGCCAAAATTTGGCAAACATTTGGAGCGTTATTTAACCTCCTTCATGACAAGCTAGTATGACACGGTTGGTACCGATGGATTCCTGAGGTTTTCTAGTTTCATATGATGCCATTATCTATTGCCTGCTACAACCTCCGAAAGATGGAATAGAGGCCGGGCCCAGAGGTTAATTAAAAATCACAAGTTGCGTTAATGCGTTAAAGAAATTAGTGGCATTAAAACAAATTAGCTTTAACACGTTATTATGGCGTTAACTTTGACAGCACTAATATTTAATTAACATATCTTCTGCTGATATGTATATATTATATATATATTTTTTTTACTGTGTATACAGAACGTCTTTAGCACAAACATTTATTTTGAGATGAATTCAGTTTGATGTGCGCTGGGTTATACTCCGTTATAGCAGATACCCCTACACTTTGCACATCTTAAGAGAATGTTTGCCTCCATCCATCCTCACCGTTTCTGGATGAGGTAGTCCTCCAGGATGTCCAGGCAGCGGACCATCTGACTGAACACCAGGACTCTGTGTCCGCCTGCCTTCAGTTTGGGCAGCAGCTTGTCAATGAGCACCAGCTTGCCAGCAGCCTGGATCATGGCTTGGAGGGCCATGTCCGGCATGTCTGCCCTGCCACCGTGGGAGTCCCTGAACTCCTCTGCGATCTTCTCCTCCGCTCCTGGACAACGGGGAAACGATTTCGATTCATCAGGAAACAATTAAAAAGTTTGGTTTGCAGAATCTTAATAATTTCATTGAATGTTTGGGAGCGTGTGTGTGTGTGTGTGTGTGTGTGTGTGTGTGTGTGTGTGTGTGTATGTGTGTGTGTGTACCATTAATGAGGTAGGGGTGGTTGCAGCATTTCCTCAGCTCCATCATGGTGTTGAGGAGGTTGGGGACGCTGGATCCTCCGCCTCCGCCTCCTCCTGCTCCGGCACCTCCTTTGGACAGGAAAGTGAAATTCTTCTCCAGAATGGCCCGATAGTATTTCTTCTGGATGTTGGTCAGCTCCACCTGACAACAACAACGACAACGACAAGTGTTGATTCAATGAGCTTCTCTGAAACACAACAATGGTTTAGGTTTGACAGCTCCAAAAGAGACCTGGGTCCTACCTCAATGATGGTCTCCTCCTTCGGGGCCAGGTTCTTCTCCACGTCCTCCTTCAGTCTTCTCAACATCATGGGCTTCAGAATAGCCTGCAGTTGCTGAACCTGAGACACACAGATGCAATGTTTCATTTGGTGGGAATTTAGGAAGGATTGGGGAGTTGAAAAAGACGAGCACCGACTGAGTCGTCCATTTACCTGTTCTTCAGTCTTAAGGTCTCCAAATTCAGTCATGAATGTGTGTTCAGACGGGAACCGCTCGGGCTCCAGGAAGTTGAGCAAGCTGAAGAGCTCCTCCACGGTGTTCTGGAGAGGAGTTCCCGTCAACAGAACTTTGTGCTCCTGGAGGACGAGAGGGAGAGACAGGAGAGAGGAAATTATAAAATGGAAAGCAAGATGTTGGCACGGACTACGGCGTGCTGGTGTGTCGGGAAGGAGGCTGAATAACGCTACAAAGTTGGGCTAAATTTTGGCGAGGAAAAACTCATCATGGCCATTTTCAAAGGGGTCCCTTGACCTCTGACCTCCAGATATGTGAATGTAAATGGGTTCTATGGGTACCCACGAATCTCTCCTTTACAGACACGCCCACTTTATGATAATCACATGCAGTTTTTTTCATGCAGTATAAATGTATTATTTTGAATATTTCTGCATACTGGGGTCCCTAAACAGTCTTGGAATTACATAAATTGGGTTTCACTGCAAAGCTGAGACTCTTGTGGATCCAATGAGCCCAACTGTATTCATGTGTGATGATGTGAGTCCCCATAGGAGCCATTTCACTGGATTGAGAGTCAGTGAAATGACCTGTGGTGACCTCTAGGATAATCACAGCCTCATGAAACTTTACAGACACAAACTAGAGACCTAGAGCATTCAGAGGATGGATGGATCAGACTAGAGACCTAGAGCATTCAGAGGATGGATGGCTTTCCTAGCTAGATTGACAATAAGGGGGTTTCTGAGCAGTTTACACAACAGAAGTGCTCGCCATCCAATCACCGAAAAATGCAATTCTTGTAGAAATCTCCAAATGTCAAAAGTTTTTGATCCCAAATCAAAGCATGGCTTTTTCTATGGTGTTCCTCAAGGTCTTGGTGTCTTAAGGTGGTATTTTGGAGGGATTATTTATATTTTTTTATACATTTTTTAGTGGTAAAAAAAATGGTTAAATTTAGCACAATTAATGTTAATGTTTAAATTAATGTTTATTTCTGATTTATAACTTGACACACAGTGCTGAGCTGCATCTCAAATTAATCTTCAGGTTCCCAGCTTTCAGATGATGTACACCACTTCTATGTGACATCTACTGTTGACCTGCTATCTCCCCCTATAGACCCTCTGTACCCCCCTAAAAAAAGAGACAAAAACGGGTCTATTGTGGGTCTCAGGGGGTTAATAATAATAATAATAATAATAATAATAATAATAATAATAATAATAATAATAACTCATTGCCTCTTCCCCAACTCTTACGTTCCTCTTGCCCTGGCCACCACTCACCATGTCCATCATCTTCAGTCCTTCCAGTAGTTTGCAGTTTCGGTTCTTGAGGCGGTGGGCCTCGTCTATCACCACGCAGCGCCATGGCACGCTGCGAAGCTCCGGACAGTCAGTCAGAATCATCTCAAAGGTAGTTATCACCGCGTGGAACCGGTACGCTCCCTTTATTACCTTACCCTGGAGGGGAGGAGGAAAGGAAGGTGAAGGAAAAGGAAAAGAAGGAAGGTCAGTAATAGTAATCTGAAACTCCTTTATTATCTTCTGTTGAGGATCTGGGAGGGAAACACTTTTTACTTTTAGACTAGAAGTTAAAAGCATGAACTGTGGGGCCAAAGCAGCTCCACACATCTGTGAGGGAAATATCTTATAGCCATCTAAAACACGGCAGAAATAAACAACCAGGAGTGTCCCGTGTGTAGCTGCTGTATGTAGTGAAGCAGGCAGCACAGGAGAAAAGAAACACGTGGTCCGTTGCGACCTTGAGGATTACCTCACGCCTGGATTAGGAACAAGCAGCTAGCAAGGACACCGCTACTACAGCTTATTTTCTTCAGCGGCTCACTGTGGCACAGGTTACACTGAGAGATGTTAGTAGCACTGTTACAATAAGAGCTTACAGCCAGAGGACTGTAAAGAGCTTACACAGCAGGAGGAGCAGCGTCCATCCCCAGCTGGCTCAAGAGGTGCTTCAAGATCTGCTGACGGCCTCGGACACAACAACCATCTACCGTACGGCTACGTCACCCTCATCATCCGGGTTATTGCTCACACAGAGCTGCTATAAGGAGACGCATCGCTGGTGATCCTTCTTTAGAGTTACGAGTTACCATCTAGGCTGCAGAAATGACTAATCACATTCTGAGTGAACGGCAAATTATACTTATTTTATATAGAAATATGTATAAAGAAAGGCTGGATACGATATTTATGAGATGACAAACTCTTCAAACACCTTAACCCTTATCCTTAACTACCGAATATTCATTCGATTTCAGAATTTTAACCCTTTAAATGCCAGTTTGTTTATATAATCTCACCTTTTTATGAACGAAAATGAAAGAAAATGTAATTATTTTCTAAAATGCTAGTTTTTTTTTCCAGTCTGAGATATTAGTTATATCTGATTAGTTAACAACATTTGATACATTTCCATTTTTGTGCAGTGTCAGATAAAAATAAAAACTTCCACTTGTTACCTTAGAGGACAAAAATTGCTAAATAAAACTGCTGTATAAATTATATACATTAAGATTATTTTCCACTTTCACAAAGTTAAACCTGTTAACTAATGCCAGTCCTGATCATAACTACCAAATATTCATTAATTTTCAGAATTTTAACCCTTTAAATGTCAGTTTATTTACATAATACCACTAAAAAATTCTAAAATGCTAGATTTGTTTTTCAGTCTGGGATATTAGTTAGGTCTGATTAGTTAACAACATTTCATGCATTTCTATTTTTGTGCAGTTTCAGATAAAAAAAAAAAAAAGTCCACGTTTTAACCTTAAAGGACAAAAATTGCTAAATAAAACTGCTCTGAAAATACTATATCTTAAGGTTATTTCCTCTTTCACAGAGTTAAACTTTTTAACTTAAGTCCCTCCAAACATAAAATTATTTTCAGAATTTAAACCCTTTAAAAGACGGTTTGTTTACATGATGCCACCGTTGAAAACACACTATTTTCTTTTCTTTCTGTATACCAAATGCTAGGGTGAATTTATTTTTTCATAGTCTGGAATATGTCAATGACAACAACATTGATTTTCATTACATCAAACACTGCAGCGCTCCATAATACAGCAGCAATGCTCCATAATACAGCAGCAACGCTCCATAATACAGCAGCAACGCTCCATAATACAGCAGCAATGCTCCATAATATACAGCAGCAATGCTCCATAATATACAGCAGCAACGCTCCATAATACAGCAGCAACGCTCCATAATACAGCAGCAATGCTCCATAATACAGCAGCAACGCTCCATAATACAGCAACAATGCTCCATAATATACAGCAGCAATGCTCCATAATATACAGCAGCAATGCTCCATAATACAGCAGCAATGCTCCATAATATACAGCAGCAATGCTC
>CAKAOH010029927.1:0-10634 GCA_916701665.1 Sebastiscus tertius | reverse complement strand
AAAAGCCACCACTAGGATCAGCAGTGATTGATGGAGAGACCTTGGTCTGGTCAGCTAACATTACTGCCAAGCAGCTGAACTCTAGAGTGATGCTGTGCTTTTAGCTGACGTGTGTCTCCTCACTGTGTTGAGTGATGCTCCTTCATGTCTATGTAGAGCGAGCACAAGGCCAGCAGCAGGACGCTGACTTTAGTTGACTTAACGGACACAGGTGAAGCTGTTAACAACACATTAGGATTCTTACAAACAGTGCCTATAACATCGGTTAAAAAGCAGTATAGTTGAATCCAGGATCAACTACTGCCAGTTAAACTAGTCTTACTACTCGTCCCTCTGCCAGGGAGTCCATGTTTACGGTTCAGTTTTCATCAGCAGACGGACAAACTGCTGGTTTTCATGAAACCTGGTGGGTCAGGGTGCAGCGTGGGCCGAGGGAGCGGACACATGAGTTATTGTTCACTTTCGTTAACGTTGTCAGATCGGGTGTTTGACCTCGGTGGAGGTCTGCACTCTCCGAGTGTCCTTCTAGTTTCAAATGAAATGCTGACGTCAGGATGAAAAGCCGACGTATTTAAAGTGGAAGTGATGCGACTATCAGCCCGGCTGGTGGCGTGTTCTGCACGTGAAGCCCTCGACTGCTCCTTGTCGGCAACACCAATGTCAATATTTGAGCTGGAGTGGAACAGGAGGCTGATGGTTGACGTGGCAAATCATGAAGGAGTGAGCGGAGCAGGCAAACAGAGCAAAGACACACAATAGAATAAAAAGGAATACAATAGAATATAGAATGATAACAAAATGAAAGTGTTTATCCAAGTTATGTTTTTGTCTTTAGCTCGACCTTCATTTCTTGATGAAAACATTGTTTTTTAATAATTACATTAATCTAGTTGAGAAATCACTGAAGAATGAATCAATAAGGTTAAACCCCCTCCCCCAGTATAAACATATAAGACGTCATTTAAAACAAACTATAATATAGTTGTGAGCAGATAAGGACAGTTCTCTTATGAAGACGTATCTTTATATTATTATTCATTATCTGTTTATACACCAGCCCCGAATTATGAATGCTTGACAAATACATTAATAAACACTTAACTGTGCTTACAACTACATTATAACGTGTATTATATTGGCGGCGCGGTGGGCGGGGACTTTCTGTGTGGAGTCCTGTGATCGTTCATCGTGATCAAAAAGTCAACGTGTGGATCGATGATCCGCTGTGGCGACCCCTAACGGGAGCGGCCCATAGACCAACAACAACATGTGCATTAAATTATAATAAACTGCTTATAATTGATAAATAGGAGGGGTTACAGTAACATGTTACCTTAGTGATTGATGTTAAAGTTATGTTCTGATTAGATGAGTCTATAAAATGTTGGAAAACGGTAATAAATGCCAGACTGGCGGCTTCAAATGTCTTGTTCTGTCCAGCCAACAGTCTAAAGATACTCCGTTTATTACAACAGATTCTGGCAGAACAAACAGAAACAATAATAATAATAATAATAATACTAATAATAAATCCTATAAATGTGCTCTGAGTAGTGTGAATACATTGTGTACTTGCTCCTGTCCTGTGTGAGATCCTTATCAGAGACTTTGTATCCGTGAAGTAGAAAGAAAAAAGAAAAGTCACATGACGCCCTGCGTTACAATCTGGTCATAAGATTCACATTCCATCATCACCCCGTCTCGCTCTAAAGCCCTCTGACACACACAAACAGGTTAGATCCAGGAAACGCTCAGTTTACTCCAGGATATCTGACACTTTCATACACCTAACCCTAACCCAACAGGTTGGGTCCAGGAAACGCTGAGTTTACTCCAGGATATCTGACGCTTTCATACATCTGACATTAAAGGACTCATAGTCCATGTGAGATTTTCATGTCTTTTATATTATAGAGCAGGTTTAAGTGCTTTATAAATACTGTGAAAGTATCGAAGCCCTCAATATACAGAGAAACACACACAGCCCGAATTCAGAAATAGTGCGTTTGAAACAAGCCGTCAGGTTTTCTGTCCATTTGTGATGTCACAAATATACAATATTTAGACCATTACACGGTTTTAAACGTAAACATTCTAAATGTGTCCCAGTTTATTTCATGTTGCAGTGGATGTAAATAACATCAGCTGACAGGAAGTAAACATGGACCCAAGCTGTTGCCTAGCAACGCAATTCCATTGTTGAAATGCACTAAAACGGAGCGTTTCAGACAGACGGTAAATACAGGTATATTCAGACAGACAGGATGAGGCAAATAAAGTGTTTTTTTAACATTGCAGCATGTAAACATGTTCTAGTAGAAACACAAAACACAAGTATGAACCTGAAAATGAGCTGATATGGGACCTTTAAACAAACAAGTCTAAACCAGCAAGCTGGCGTTCAGGAAGAATAAACCTGCCCATCAGCTGATTCTACAGATGATTACACGTGAAGTAGGAAATAAAACCAGAGTTCATGCTCAAAGTCCCGCTGGCTGGTAAAAAGGAGAAATACCTCGCAGCTAGTTCATATTTCATTTCTGATGTATCCTGATAAGACAAGTCAACATAACTGCACCTCCACCTCTCAGTGACATTAGAACGTTAACGTGTCATCTACATCCACTCTGCTGCCTTTTCATAATAAATAATATAAATATATAATGGAGCTGCTACTCACCCAGAAGATGAAGTTGAAAAAGAAAAGCAGGTACTTGACACATTTCATTCCCCCCGCTACCGCCATGACTGTTGAGGATCTGCTTCCTGTAATCAGAAATACAAACAATTAAACATACGTCAGAGTTATATTAACATTTAAACATACGTCAGAGTTATATTAACATTAACATTTAAACATACGTCAGAGTTATATTAACATTAACATTTAAACATACGTCAGAGTTATATTAACATTAACATTTAAACATACTTCAGAGTTATATTAACATTTAAACATACTTCAGAGTTATATTAACATTTAAACATACTTCAGAGTTATATTAACATTTAAACATACTTCAGAGTTATATTAACATTTAAACATACTTCAGAGTTATATTAACATTTAAACATACTTCAGAGTTATATTAACATTAACATTTAAACATACTTCAGAGTTATATTAACATTTAAACATACGTGAGAGTTATATTAACATTTAAACATACGTCAGAGTTATATTAACATTTAATCATACGTCAGAGTTATATTAACATTTAAACATACGTCAGAGTTATATTAACATTTAATCATACGTCAGAGTTATATTAACATTAACATTTAAACATACTTCAGAGTTATATTAACAATTAAACATACGTCAGAGTTATATTAACATTTAAACATACTTCAGAGTTATATTAACATTAACATTTAAACATACGTCAGAGTTATATTAACATTATATCAGCTGTAATAGGAGCAGCAGTATGGGAGATATATGATTCATTTCCTACTTTAGATGATATAAAAGGCCTTGAACCGTGACAAACTACACATTCTTCCATAAAGCCATAAAGTTACAGGTTAAACATCCATAATGTCATAAACAACACAAATCACAGTTTAGAGCCACAAACTGTGTCAACATTATAAACAAGACCACAAGGCTGCACTTCAAATACTATTACAATGTGTAATAGAAGGCCCCTGAAGGCATCTGAAGGGACGTTTAGAGGAAGAAATAGAGCTCTCTGTCTGTAACTAAGTTAGTCTTAAATCAACACGACCTTTCCTCCATGATGGAGCAGCTGAAAACATTCCTTTATTAGATTATTAACACTGAAAACATTCCTTTATTAGATTATTAACCCTGAAAACATCCTTTTATCAGGTTATTAACCCTGAAAACATCCTTTTATTAGGTTATTAACACTGAAAACATTCCTTTATTAGATTATTAACCCTGAAAACATCCTTTTATCAGGTTATTAACACTGAAAACATCCTTTTATTAGGTTATTAATACTAAAAACATCCCTTTATTAGATTATTAACACTGAAAACATCCTTTTATTAGATTATTAACCCTGAAAACATCCTTTTATCAGGTTATTAACCCGGTTAATGGAACATCATCTTCAGATGAACGTTAATGTTACTTTCTGTGGTGGAGAGCGTTAAACTGTTGCGTTCTAGAATTGTTAACGGAAATGAAAACAGTTACATGACGAATAAACGTTCTATTGATGATATGTATGTGTATGTATATGTATACATAATGTATCTATATGTATCTGTATGTATCTGTATGTATATTTAGCGGGTCTTTGGAGGTTTTACCTTTGAGAAGAAGTCTTTAGTCCTTAGATCCTGCGATGAGAAACGAACACGACGGAGGAGTGCTGAAATTTAACTTCTGCAGTTTAAAGCCCCTCCTCCATTCCTCCTTCCTCACCTCCTCCATCCTCCCTAACCTCCTCCCTCACCTCCTCCCTCACCTCCTCCCTTCCTTCCTCACCTCCTTCCTCCCTCCCTTACCTCCTCCCTCACCTCCTCCCTTCTTCACCTCCTCCCTCCATCACCTCCTCTCTTCCTCCCTCCCCTCCTTCCTTACCTCCTCCCTCCTCCCTCCCTTCCTTACCTTCTCCCTTCCTCCCGTCCTCCCTTCCTCACCTCCTCCCTTCCTCCTTCCCCTCCGTCCTCACGTCCTCCCTTCCTCCCTCACTTCCTTCCCTCACCTCCTCACCTCCTCACGTCCTCCCTTCCTCCCTCACCTCCTCACCTCCTCCCTTCCTTCCTGCCTCCCCTTCTCCCTTCCTCACCTCCTCCCTTCCTCCCTCACCTCCTCTCTTCCTTCCTCCCTCCCTCACCTCCTCGCCTCTTCCCTTCCTTTCTCCCTTCCTACCTTCCTCCCTCACTTCCTCCCTTCCTTTCTTCCTTCCTTCCTCCCTCCCTCACCTCCTCGCCTCCTTCACTTCCTCCTCTCCTTCCACTTCTCCATTTATTCTAGCATATCATGCTGCCTTCAGGTCCCCTCGTTAAACACAGAACTCTCCATGAGTCTTCTCGGTGCAATGATGGAAGAAGTATTCAGAGCTTTTTAAACTAGCAGTGGTGCATAGTAACTAAGTACATGCATTCAAGTACTGTACTTAAGTACAATTTAGAGGTATGTACACTTTACTTGAGCAATTCCATTTTCTGCTCCTTTATACTTCTACATTTCAGAGGCAAATATTCTATAATATTGTATTATTAATCTGAATCTGCAGAAAAAACTAATTACATTTTTCACATAAAGGTATGAGAGTAAGAAGTATTTATTTTCTTCTGAAATGTAGTGAAAGAAATGGATATACTCAAGTAAAGTACAATTGTACTTGAGTAGGCCTACAGTAGCAGTAACTATACTTTGATACTTTCACTGCACAACACTCGTACTCGTTCATAAATCAGTCAAATGAAAATACATTTCATTAATGAATCATTTACTAATGCCTCTCAGATCAGTTATGAGTTGTTACTACACACGTTGGGTTGCCAGATTGTGTAAAATCCCACTGACTGGATGTTTAGTCTCTCTCTTTGGTAATAACACAGTTATAAAGGTTGTTAATCTTTAACAATATTTGGTTCAGACCCTCCTGCAGACTTTTTTTCCAGATGGACATATGGTCACAACCTGGCAACCCAAAAGTTGTTCTTATTAATAGCTAAAAATTACACATTACTACAGTCACAGCTCGTGATCGTGACGTGGAAGGAAGGCATAGTGAAATATCCGATCTCCTTAAACAGAGACATTATTAACACTTCAGATGCTGTTACAGTCACAGGAAGTGAACCGATGGTGTCAGAGGCCTGGAAGAAACACAACCTCTCACTTGTTTCCTCTTTTAAATGCTGAGTAACATCCTCACACCTCTTGAGTAATATATGTGCAAAGAATTCAAACATCACCGACTCAAAGCAAGAAACACCTTAAACTAACTTTTATATTCACCATGTGCTTTGATCTCTTTCTGAGAAAATACATATCATTACTCTAATATGTACTGTATGTATGTTGTATGTTGTATGTATGTATGTATGTATTGTGTTTGTTGTATGTATGTATGTATGACCTGTAGGTCAGAGCAGTCTACCACCGTGTTTTAAAGAATGATAGCTGCCACGTGGTGTTATTATGGAGATGTAATAAATAGTTGTTACCATGGAAGCTTTATTCCATGCTCTACTGCTCACACACCCCTCAGTGTGTTTTTATAGGACTAATCCAACAGTAAACCTTCATTTCTAAACAGAGCTTATCCCTGAGCAGCCTCCATATCTCTCCTCGTATTTACTCACTCCACCAATGTCAAACTACAGCTGCTGGTAGTTCCTATCCAGGCTGCACTGAGCTCTTCAAATAAGTCACAAAACGGAAAGGAAATTATGTTTTTAAAGGTGCAGTCAGTGAGTAGGATTTGGTGACATCTAGTCTCAATGTGGCCCTAATACTCCGTAGTCCATTGTCTCTTTGGCCCTCACTGCATCAGACTGATATTCTATATACTCAGACTATAAACTGAGTTTCCTTCATCACAATGATCACATGTTTTGCGGCTCCAGACAGATTTTTTGTTTTTTGTTTTTGTTGCTTAAAATGTCTCTTTGGTAGTAAAGGTCGCTGAGCCCTGGTCTAGGCTATTTGACTAAACAACATCAACATTAAATACAGAGCACAGCTGGGTCTGGCCCGGTCTGGCCCGGTCTGGCCCGGTTATTCCTCAACAGAGTCACACACAAAATCATTACTACTACTAATAATAATAATAATTATAATAATAATAGGTTATTATTATAATTATTTAAATTGTAGATATTTGTGTTTTAAATATGGAATGCACTCAGTAATATGTGTAATTTGATTGTAATGTGATTCTATTTTGTATTAATAATCTGAATCTGTAAAGTAACTCAAGTTGTCAGATAAATGTAGAGGAGTAAACCGTCTAATATTTCCCTCTGAGATGTAGTGGAGTAGAAAGTATAAAGTATAAAGTAGCAGAACATGAAAATAACTTTACTCAGTAAACTCTACTTAGTTACATTCTGAGTACTGAGTACATGTTATACTGTTGTGTTTTTAAAAAGCATTCTTCACTCTTCCTGTTGGAATAAAATAATTGTTGATTATTTAACTGTAAAGTAGTAATGTGTTTTTGATACCTTCACTTGTTTTGCATTAAATCACACCGGGATGTTTGATGAAGCTGACTGGATGTGGCACCACAGCTCCACCTAGAAACATGAACACCAGCCGCCACTGAGCGGCAGTAAGGAGTTAAAGCAGCTATTCTCAACCACTGGGCCGGGGCCCTCCGGTGGGCCTCAGAGAGCCACCTAGTGGTCCGCGAGGTACTGCCAAATGGTTAGATTAACCAGCTAGTCTGTATTTCAGAGGTTATAGCTGGCTCACTTTTAAAGCTAGAGTGAAGATACTGACATCAAATGAAACTAGAAAACCTGATGAATCCATCGGTACCAGCCATGTCATGCTAGCGTGTCGGGAATGAGGTTAAATAACGCTCCAAAATTATGCTACATTTTGGTGAGGAAAAAACTGCCATGGCCATTTTCAAAGGGGTCCCTTGACCTCTGACCTCCAGATGTGTGAATGTAAATGGGTTCTATGGGAACCCACGAGTCTCCCCTTTACAGACATGTATGTCACAGATGCAGTGACACAAAATCAAGCAATTTTTGAAACCAGTAAAAGTGTGTGGTGAAGAATTATGACCATGAATACTTTGGATTCATGGTCACGGCAGGCAGTGATGGGTGAGGGTAACGGTACGTGTCCACAGCCTCCGTGCTTTCCACGCTCTCCATCCATTGTCTATGTAAGCAGCCGTGCAATGCATTCTGGTAGCGTGGTGTCGCGATTCGAGAGACTAGGCGTCTCTCCGCCTCTCCAAACTCCAGAGGATCTTTTAAACTAAACGTTGTTGATCTAAAATAAAGACAGATTCATCAACATGGGTTATCTCTCTCCTCAGATGTCTTCAGAGACACATCTCAGTGAACTACTGACGTGAAATAAGAGAAGAAAGTTTCCAAACGAGCCTCCAGACTGGTTCCGGCTTGAAAGCTGGGAGCAGCAGCCGACGGCGGGAAAGCGCTCGTCCAATCAGGAGCCGAGTGTTTCTAGGGACAGCACACCAAGCGTTCAATGCTGGGAAGCGTCGCGTCCCCTCGCGATGAAAAACGCCCCGGTGGACACGGACCAGGAGCTGAATATGTATGTGGGTCATTACACCTGACGGTGGCTTAACACATACTTAGAGCCCAGCTTGTCTGTTATCTGGGAAGGGAACATTCAACCGGAGGGTCTCCGGTTCCAGAAGGTTGAGAGCCCCGGAGTTAAAGGAGCTGGAGGTCCTCTCTGGTCCTGCAGGGGGCGGTGTGACGCTGGACGCGGGTTGATCCGCCAGACACCGAGAGAAGAAGAGGAGCTGTGGAAGAGGCGGGACCGTCTTCATCATCATCATCATCATGGCGGGACGGATGAACACGATGAAGCGCTGCAGCTCTAGAGGGACTCTGTCTGTCCTCTCTGTCCTCACCGGGCTGCTGCTCTGTCTCCCCCCGGCCTCCGGACACCAGGACACCCAGGACACACAGGGTGAGAGGACATGATGCAGACAGGAGACACCAGGAGACACTACTGAAGCTAGGCTAGGCTAACTGTTAGCTCGTGTTGATGAACTCAAACTACAGAAGTTACTAGATGCCCTGCCCTCTGTCCCCTGTCCCCTGCCCTCTGTCCCCTGTCCCCTGCCCTCTGTCCCCTGTACCCTGTCCTCTGTCCCCTGCCCTCTGTCCCCTGCCCTCTGTCCCCTGTCCTCTGTCCCCTGCCCTCTGTCCCCTGTCCTCTGTCCTCTGTCCCCTGTCCCCTGTCCCCTGTCCCCTGCCCTGTGTCCCCTGTCCTCTGTCCTCTGAGTCTGTCCTCTGTCTCTGTCTCTGCTGGCTGTCCTCTGAGTCTGTCCTCTGTCTCTGTCTCTGCTGGCTGTCCTCTGAGTCTGTCCTCTGTCTCTGTCTCTGCTGGCTGTCCTCTATCTCTGTGTAGGAGACACATTTCATTGAACCTGTCATGTATTTGTCTTTTGTAGATTTGATAACTGACATTAAATGATGACGTTGTCTGCAGCCTTCAGCTCATTAACATATTAACATCAGGCTGAATGTTGAACCTGAGTCACTCAACACAAACCGGTTCAATACGTGCAGCAGCTTGTCTTCATTCCAGTCCTCAGCCTGTGAAGACATTAACACCTGTAGACCAGGACTCAGGGCTCAGCAACCTTCACTATCAAACTGACATTAGGCAAAACATACATAAATAAATAAATCTGTCTGGAGCATCAAAACATGAAAACACGTGATCACTGTGATGAAGGAAACAGTTCATAGTCTGAGTATATAGTGTATCAGTCTAATGCAGGGAGGGCCAAGGAGACGATGGACTACGGAGGATTAGGGCACATTGAGGGAAACAACATCTGAGATTTACACAATAAAGTCACAATATTACAAGAAAAAAGTCAGAACTTTCCAAGAGAAAAATTAAATATCACGTAAAGTTACTCCTTTATAATATTATGACTTTATTCTCAAAATCTCAGATTTATTTTTTTTTCCTTAAAGGGACTGTTTGTAACTTTTTAAGCGTACAGATGTTATACAAACATAATATAGAGGATGATGCAGGGAAATATAAAACAATACACGTTTAACAGCTTAGAAAAGCTTAGGAAATTACTGCCTTTTTACAAATACTGAAACTATGGATGCACCGATAGCACTTTTTGTGGGTGGAAGTCAGGAGGTATTGAGTGACGGACGAATGCAGTGTTGTTAGTTTTGGGGTTTTCATGGGATTTATTGACAATATAAAACAATCTACAATAACACCACCAGCATTATCCTTCAAATACAGACATCTTTTAAATGTGTTGTTACAGCAAACAGGCCGGCTTATTGTGCACGTCTCTGCTTCTGAAACGCAGGTAACAAACATCCAATAACGGATCTCCAGGATGGAGAGGAGTACGTCATGTCAGGGTCCAACAGGTTCTGTTACAAGAACTCTAGGGTGCCGACTTGGAAGCAAACATGGACCAGAATTCAGGTATGTTGTATGAATTTATGGTTTATCAGTTTATATTTAAAGGGCCTGTTAGTCAGAATCCTAATGTGTTGTTATCAGCTTCATGTGTCCGTTAAGTCAACTAAAGTCAGCGTCCTGTTGCTGGCCTTGTGCTCGCTCTACATAGACATGAAGGAGCATCACTCAACACAGTGAGGAGACACACGTCAGCTAAAAGCACAGCATCACTCTAGAGTTCAGCTGCGATAACGTTTCTCTCTGCGGAGCCCCGTCACTTCACGAGACACGGGAACCCTCTGCTGGTCTGGAGGAGCTGCAGCAGTTATTTCTGACCAAACGTCCACTGAACATTCACTAGATATTCTCAGAGCTACACTAACTCTGCTGCAGGGTGGAGTGAGCAGCATGCACGGGAGAGGTGGAGAGAGAGAGGAGAGAAGGAGCGCGGTGTGTGAGTGAAGGCAGGCAGAGGAGCAGAGGAGCAGAGACTCCGGTCCTGGAGACCAAAGCTACGGTCTCCCCCGCGTCCTCCGAC
>CAKAOH010029925.1:8213-52279 GCA_916701665.1 Sebastiscus tertius | reverse complement strand
TGTGTGTGTGTTTTTGTGTGTGTTTGTGTGTGTGTTTATGTCTTACTGTCTGCCAGATTGTGTATGTGACTCCCCAGACTCAGGAAGTAGGAGTGTCGTAGGGCGTCTTCAGAGGAGAGTCTTCTCCTGGTGTCATACTGCAATCACAACACAAACGCAGCTGATTAGACGTCTCTGTGATCACAGCTCAGTTCTGTGAGTGAGTGAAGGTCACTGTGTCTTTTGTCTCTTACCAGCAGCAGAGCAGACAGCAGGTCGATCCCCTCGGTGTCCAACCTGACGGAGACAAAGACAAAGTGTTCAGTTTGTTTTATGACTATTTAGAGAACAATTACACACTGATGCTGATAATGAAAGTAAATACAGAGCAAAATAATTTTTTTAGTTTTTTTTTAAAAGCAATATTCAGTTTTATGAAAACGCTAAATGGAGGAAAATTAAAATGCTATTATTTTACATGGCAATAATTGTTTAAAAATTAAGAAAATGAATAGTAAAATATTTATTGTAAAATAAAATAATTAAAGATGAATAATAATACAAATAAATAATAATAAAATAAAGCCATTTTAATTTTGTTCAAACACTACAGTGTGCCTTCATTTTGTACTTTTTTTGAGACCATATTCCACCCCTGCAGTGAGCCTTTCACAAGATTAAATAAGAACAATACACCTGAAGGATCAAAAGAGCACCTGTATGTGATTACAACAAAGACCCAGCAGTATAAAAGCTGTTAGTATTACCTGGGCACATGGTTGATGAGAGCTTGAGGTCTGTATTGAGGGAAGAGATAAGACCTAAACTCATCACTACTGCTGATACCAGGCCAAGTGTCTTCTGTTGGAGTACCTGGAAGACGTACAAAAAAAGAAATGCATGGTTGTCTGCTGTCACAGGACCCTTACGTCACTTACTCTTACTTCATTTATTACTTGCTTTCAGCCTGGCCTGCAGGATATTATCATAATATGCTGCTATCTTACCAATGAGCCTAAAAACTAAGTGCAGCTCCTCCTTCACTGTGGCACCAGGAAACATGGGACGACCTGTCGCCATCTCGTACAGGATGCAGCCCACGCCCCTGGAAGAGGAGGGAGGTGATGAAGATACACACACACACACACACACACACACACACACACACACACACACACACACACACACACACACACACACACACACACACACACACACACACACACTTCAAAGAGACCTGATCATAAGTGCAAATGTGTGTGTCGTGAGTGGGCACAGTGCAGCCTTTTGTTCCAGCCAGGACGGCGTGTTGAAGAGGCGCCCTGTGGTCCGATGAGAGCGTACGCAGCTACAGTAGGTGAGCTCATAAAAAAAGGCTGTCGTGCTGCTGCAGAGACAGATTTAATCCTCAGTGGTTTACAGAGCTGCTCAGGTTTTCTCACCGTGGAAGACTGCTAATGAGCAAAAACACATAAGGAAGACGAATTATGCTCCATTGTTCGACTAGTGACTCATCTCTCTGCTAATAAACCTGCGAGATTTTAATACATATGCACGATTCATGGAAATCCTGGACAATCCTCAAGTTATGAGACGTCTGATTTACCAAGTAAACAGCTCAGCAGCAGGGCTGAGGGTCTTCAGGGCTCTATGCGGTTTGGGGGGTTCACTGAAAGAGTTCAGCTTGCAGCTCTGTTCAGTTTACAGAAATATGAGACAATCCAAGTAAAAACTGGTAATTTATTTAAATTATTGCTTATTTTTGCAGGAACAGCGCACAATTAAAAACTATTTGCACCAGAGTTAGCTGCGAGCTAATTTGCATCTGTTGTCCCTGAGTAGGTAGACAACAAACATCCGTATGACAATAAATACACTACATAAAACAACTAGCGCTGTCAATGTTAACGCAAATTCGTTTTAATGCCACTGATTTCTTTAATGCATTAATGCAACAATTTTTAGGGTTGTAGCACGCTCAGTTTTAAAGTTAGAGTGAATGTACTGGTATCATATGAAACTAGAAAACCTAAAGAATCCTTTGGTACCAACCATGTCATGGTGGCTTGTCACGAAGGACACTCCAAACGCTAAATCTTGGCAAATAAAAACTGGCATGGCCATTTTCGTTGACCTCTGACCTCCAGATCAGTGAGTATAAATGGGTTCTATGGGTACCCACGAGTCTCCCCTTTACAGACATGCCCACTTTATGATAATCACATGCAGTTTGGGGCAAGTCATAGACAAGTCAGCACACTGACACACTGACAGCTGTTGAGTTTGCCATGTTATGGTTTGAGCATATTGTTTTATGCTAAATGCAGTACCTGTGAGGGTTTCTGGACAATATCTGCCATTGTTTTGTGTTGTTCATTGATTTCCAGTAATAAATATATACACACATTTGTATAAAGAAGCATATTTGTCCACTCCCATGTCAATAAGAGTATTAAATACTTGACAAATCTCCCTTTAAGGTACATTTTGAACAGATAAGAAAATGTGTGATTAATCACGATTAACTATTTGAATCGATTGACAGCCCTAATTCTTTCTGGATATTACAGTGATAATGATCCCTCGGCTTAGCGTAGTCCCTGTGATGCTTTCACAGTCCTGAATAACAACTTCCTAACAGAGATTTCAGTCACTGAGCGGCTGATAAAATTAGTAACTGGAGTGTTGAAATGTCAAAATACAAAGTCACAGGATAGTAGGCGATCCTCTTAGCGACTAAAATTATACTCTTCAACCGAGAAAATTATCTTCCATTAAAGTTAACCTTGTCAAATCAAACATGGCGAGATTGTTTCCTCTCTCCTCATCAGAGTGCTGCTCGACTGAGCGCTCAGCGCTGCCAAATTGGTGGGGCAACAACTCACTTGGACAGAACATTATACAATTTTACATAGTTTTCCACATTTTCCACACACTTTAACTCAGGTAATAATCTGACAGGCTCCACATACCTGCTCTTCTCAATTTTCTGTTGCACTGCTCTATTTGTCGTTTGTATTCACCATCAGTTTGGGTTGTTCTGTTAACTGTGCTGTCCTGCTGCCTTCATGTTTGGTAATCCTCTCAGAAAGATGCTATCCATCTAGCCAACTGGACACCTGATGCTGACAAAGATCCATCCATTCATCCATTCATCTATCCATCTATCCATCCACAAGGCCTCAGTTCTCACTTTTGAGATAATGCTTGTGGTCACAATCACACAACATAGTGTTTGCTCCAGGATGCTCTTCAATGTATAACAGTGGATCCGTGTTGGAAGGCAAGTACATGTTGGAAACATCCATATTGTATTACTCACCACATGTCGATGGGTGTGGAGTATTCTGTGGAGCCCAGCAACACGTCAGGGGGTCGATACCATAGAGTTACCACCTCATTGGAGTAGGTCTTAGTGGGGACGGACTTGGCCCTCGCCAGACCTGAACAACGCAACACAGTCAGGGTTTAAAGGTGCAACGTGTAAAACGTCCAGTCTGTCCTCAGTCCAACATGAGAGGATGAAGAAGTAGAGCTGCCCCGAGGGTTTGTCAGTCACGTCACAGGTACAGAGTCTGTGAACGTTTTGTTAAATGGATTAAATCCAAAGTGGCAGAAACAAGAAAATGACTTTCGTTTCGTCCTCCCCGCCACCAGGAGAATACTTCGTCGGGAGGAGAGCGGGCAGCGGCTCCGGGAGACGGACCTTCAGTTAGCTGTTAGATGTAGCAACTCAAATTCAGCCAGCGAAAACCCCGATGTAGGGAGTCACAGCGAGCTGGCGCTGGGTCTAGCCTGAAACAGAAGGTTTGCTGATCTGTCGAGGCGGCGGTCCCCCAGGATCAGAACCCTGGTAATGGGGTTTGCGTTGGCTGAATTTGTGTTGCTACAGCTCCGCTAACTGAAGGTGTGTCTCTCAGGGCTACCCTCCTCTCCTCCCGGTGAAATAGTCTTCTGGTGGCGAGGAGGACGAAACAAAAACACAAGTCGTTTTCCCGTTTCTGCCATTTAGGATTTAATCCAATAAACAAACTATACGTAAAGCCTCCTGTTAAGCCGGGTGTACACTGTATGAATTTAGAAATGTTGAAGTGTACTTCCTACTCCTGCTGTACGAGTAGATCATTTGAGATGTAAAGCCAAAGCTCACGATTTATGTGCTCACACTGTACGGTCCGATCATCAGCCACGACCTGAGTGTTCACACTGTACATGTAAAATAGAAAAAAAAACACGGCCGGTTGGCTCCTGCGGGCCGTTCTGGCTGTTGACAGTTGTCAATAAAGGTTGGAATTGGTTTGAAAGCTCCGAGGCAGGTAAAGTTAGTTTGCTAGCAGAGGTCTTTAGGTCACATTGCTAACAAGGTAGAAACGTGTTGCCTTGATCATCTGTGCCATCCTGTCTGTTGAAACGTCAAAAGAGGCGCCGGTCTATATGGACTCGCAGGTGGCGAGGAAGACATGGACAGTAGAGAATTGCAGGTAAGCCAGCTACATGTTCTTATATCTATTGTACATTGTTATCTTGATAGCCACGCACTGATTACTGTAAAACAGTAAGAAAAGGTACTGACGTCGGGGATTCGGCTCGTGGCTCTGCTTCAACTGTAAGAGAACGTGTGGACGGCCAACCAAAGTTTCTGACATGTCATCCGACTGTTAAATGTTGACCTCTAATTATGTGGAGCGTGTGGCCAAGTATTACACATTGCACCTTTAAGGACGTGAGACCTTAGAAACAGAAGAACGGCTTTCGTAAGGTAGCAAGAAAATATTCATTCTCACACACTGCTACCTTTGTACCGAAATCCCCTCGAAATGAGGAAAGTATTGTGTGTCTCCACAGGTGTAATATGAAACAGAATGATGCATTAAGTCTCACATAGTGGGACAAAGCTGTACCTCTTCTGAAGTGTGGTCGGTAACACCTCGTATAATCTTAGCCGGAACATGTACACATTGTGTTAATCATAAAAATGGTCCCTCTATCAGCTCATATGCTGCGTTTAGTTAAAATTGTTGAAGAATAGTCAGGGAGCACTGGTGGGTTTATCTACCCACCTCCGGCACAAAATTGAAAAAATTCAGAGAGGAGGGCACAGTTGCTAGGTTACAGCAAGTAAGGGTGCTAAAGTAGTCGGGACAGAAGATCTCCGAGTGGCTGCAAAATATAATTGAAAAGCAATCATGGCAGGAAACGGGCGATCTGATTCCCAAAAGTCTGTCTTTACGACCACATTTGCAATTGTTGACGTTCGTGGATGTGAATGTGAACATGCGGCTGTGTTTCCTACCAAAGTCGGCCAGTTTGAGCTCGCCCTTGTCGTTGATGAGCAGGTTCTGAGGCTTCAGGTCTCTGTGGAGGATTTTCCTCTTGTGACAGTAGGACAGACCGCGCATCAGCTGGAACATGAAGATCTGCAGGAGAAAACAAGAAAACGATGAGGATCGTATGATATTAATTCATGGAGCTCTGCAAGTCACTACATGTTCTACAACACTGTCCAGCACTTATTTCAGAATAAAAGCCTTGTGTTAACAAATGAAGGAATTCTGTCCACGGAAAAAAACGCTTGAGGGCTTTTATTTTATATTACGTTTGTTGTTGGGCAGCGACCTCTAGTGGCCGCAGTAATTATGATGGCAACAAAGGAGGAAATTAGGTGACGTAGTATAAAGAGCGACAAAGTCCATGTTGGGAGGAGGTTGGTGTGGATGGATGGGTCAAACATACACAGGACTTTCAGCCAGGAGACCGCTGCTCGTGTCCCGTGTGAAAGCAAAAGTCAACACATTGAGTTATTTTAAGTTATGTACATAACTACATCAGTACGTAACTACGTACTTATTTTAACCCAAACAATGATCTTTTCCGAAACCTACCCAAGTAGATCCATCTCATAACGTTAAATAGAACGGACATATATGTCGTTCTGGGGGTCACTGGCAAACAACCTTTTCTGTCGTTTAGATATGAGGATGTGTTGGGTTCATTTGATGTGTTTACAACCAATACAAGTCTCTCTCTCTGGTATGGAGTCTGTAGTGTTTGAATCATGCGCGGGGCTCACCTTGACGTTATGCATGCTCATGAGATTCCCGCAGTTGTCCAAGTACTGTTTAAGGTCACTGTCCTGGAAGACACAACAGCCACAGCGTTCACACTCAAGTCTACCCACAGTCCACTTGTGTGATAGAGGTCAACACCTCTTGAACACCCTCCAGTGTACTCACAAGATACTCAAACACCAGAGTGAGGCAGCGGTCGGTGTGGATGATGTCGTGCAGCGTGACGATGTTGGCGTGTTTCAGGTTCTTCAGTAGAGACACTGGGTGGACGGAAGAAGAAGGACAGATGAGTTGTTGCTGTTTTCTGCAGGCGGATAAAATGTGACTCCAGCACAACAACAGCAACAGTAGAAACTACTATAAAATAATCTACTAACAACCTCTGACTGTACCTGGTCTCTTAAACCTCATCGCTGTGTCCTCAGACGCTGCAGTTTAAAATGCTTCTGTGGTTCAGTCTAAACTCAGATGCTGTGTCGAAATTCTATCAAAATCACAATTTGGCCTACTGCAATTTTCAAATCGTAGTATTTGTAAAAATTGCAATATTTGTTAAAGGTGAAATGTGTGTCAAAACACCATTTTATATTAAAATACTGTGGTGCTGCAGAGATGTCCCGGCCTCCACATCATATTCCACAGACTTAAAATTACTTTAAATGTATCCAGCTGTATAGTTCTTCCATTTAATGTTATTAACCCTATTGAGTTTGTGTGAATTTGTTATTATTATTATTTGTTGTCTTATGCCGCGGCTCAATTTGCCGTGAGCTGGTATGAGCTAGAAACATGAAACTTGGCACAATAACTAATTAATTTTTAAGGGGCGGGGCTCAGCACATCAATAACCCTAACTTCACAAGCCTTTGGCACGTCATCTCCAAACTTGCAGCATATGTTCACAAGAGTACCCGAAACATCCCCTGAAAGTTTCATTCAAATCGAACACTAAGGGGGCGCTTTGAGCGAAAAAAGCTACAACCCGCGAACTACCGCTTGCAGCTGTAATTATAAAGTGTTACCGAGGTGCTTTATTTGCCAAAGCGTCTTTGAATTCTCCAAAGGCGTTATATAAGTCAAATTTATTGTTATTATTATTATCAACAGCACACTCAAAAATAAAAAATGTGCATACTTCTTTTCTTCGAGTATACTTTATTATTATTATTAAGGTAATAAGGGTCAGAATAAGAGGAGATTTATACACTCAGACTTCTAAAGGTCAAATCTTTCACTATGTACAGGATGATACATGATTACATCGGCGATACTGATGTCAGATGAAGGATTACTGTCATCCAGCTTCCTCCTGAGCCACCGCAGCAATGAAGGAGCTATATTTAAGTGGAGGTGGCAGATTAATATGTGCTCCAGTCACTTCCCTCTGGTAAGGCTTGACCTCAAATAGAATTATTATCCACCTGAAGGCAGCACCCCTGGACTGGAAAATCAATGTGTGTGTTATTTGTTGGTGTGTGTGTGTGTGTGTGTGTGTGTGTGTGTGTGTGTGTGTGTGTGTGTGTGTGTGTGTGTGTGTGTGTGTGTGTGTGTGTGTGTACCCTCTCTGATAGCAGTGCATGGCGCTCCCTCCTCGTGCTCCAGTCGAATCTCCTTTAACGCCACCAGGTTCTCTGTTAGTTTGCTTCTCCCTTTGAACACGGTGGCATACGTCCCCTATGAACACACACAAACACACATACTGTAGGTGACATACTATATTCTAAAGAGCTGTTATTCAAATACCAGCGGCTATGTCGTTTTTTTATATTAATAGCAAATAGAATAATTAAGTTAATTTGACTGGGATCTGTTTACTTTCATCATCCGTAGCACATAAATATAAATCACTACTGATAATTAATTCCAACTGACTGAATGAGGTTAATGCTAGCTTCTCAAACAGGCTTTGATTTAAGTCATTTAATGCATATTTATTTCTCTGGGATCTGATTATTTCTGATTACTTACTGACTTATCACAGTTCATGATTATCCTTCATATATCCTGGCTTTGAACTGCCGACAAGTCTTATATCATTGTGCAGTTGACGGTTGGTGTTCTTTAAAAACTTGTATTACTTTATTACTGATAACCTTATGTTATTCATCATATACATACTAGGGCTGGGACCATCTCCCAGTTTGATACTATCACAATACTTGGGGGCGGATTCAATGTGATTTTTAAGTATTGCGATTCGTTATTACGATTTATTGTGATTTTTGTTAACTTTTTAAAAACTAGAATATGGGAAACATGAATCATACACTTCTAGGGACTTTTATTTTGGAAAATATCTAAATTAATACAGTAAAAATGTTTAACTTCAGGACATCTCTGACTACATATATGCTGAAAATCAAATATATCAGTCTTTGTCAGGTATTATTTATTACATAGCAACCCAAAAATCAAAGAATAAAGACATTTCACTCACAGATTAGTGGTATTTTCTTTTTAATTTATAAGGGACATGTAATGTTTTATACTTCTGGTGAATATAATCCATCAATCTTATTTCCATAGATGTATTTTGTATATACAGTTCCCCTTTGTTAACACCTTATTTTTAAAAGCGGACGTATTCCCAGGTGTCTACTTCCTCTAACTTCTCCAAGGTGGTCTCTAGCTCTCCCGTCAGCTCCGTTCTCTTTATCCATCCATGGTCAGCTCCATCGGGGCCGTTTCAATGCATTTAACATAATGTCAGTATCTGGGTGCTCTACAGTCGTAGCGTCGGCCCATTTGACCACAGAGATGAGAGCGACGGCCGGCTCGACCGCAACATTACCGCGATACGATAATGTTTCTTGTCCGTGACGGAGTTAGCATGCAGCTTTAGCCGTGATGTCTAGCTCTGCTTTTCCTGCAATGTGTGAAACCCAAAGTGTTTCCATCCTTTACTGGATGTGTAGTGTTTACCACGCTGGATTTAACATGTGAGGCTGCAGGTCGTATCCACGCGGAACCTCCCACGTTCTACTTTCTCGTTTCGGTTTGTTTTGGTGATGTACACGGAACGGATATGACGTCACGTTACACAACAACAACAATAAAAGCAGTAACTTCCTTCTACCTCTGTATAGACTCAAATGAAGCAAATATATTGATTCTGTCATAAAAAATCAATTTCTAAATCATAAAAAAAAAAAAGAAATCACGATACATACAGTATGTGAATTGATTTGTTTCTCATCCCTAACACATACAGGTACATATGACCTCTGCATTTAACCCGTCGGAAGCATTTAGGAGCAATGAGCTGCTGTGAATGGTTCAGTGTCTTGCTCAAGGACACTTCGACATGCAGACAGGAGGAGCCGGGGATCGAACCGCCAACCTTGCAGCTATAGAGCCCGGTGTTCTACTAACTGTTTAACAACTACTGCAAACTAAAAAGAGAGCAACACTTTTCAGATAGTGAGAAAAGAAGCAGCAGTAAATGAGGTACTTGTATAACGGCCCTCGTGTGAAAACAGGACTTTCACCCTTGAGATCGCTGTTTGTGTCCCATGTGAAACCAAAAGTGAACACATTTAGTTATTTTAAGTTATGTTTTCCACTGCATATAAACCAAACCGTGCCTTCGTGAACCACTCGTGCTAATTGACTACAAAAGCAGCTCTTTTCGAGCCCTCGCCACCGCTGGTATCTGCTGCTGAGCCTTGTGACTGCGACCGAAGGCACCCGGCTTCTGTCACTAATCATTCCTTTACTCCTCAAGGCAATAACTGTTCTCAGATAAACGGTGAGGGGGATTAAGGTGCACCAGCCGTGTCGTGCAACCTTTAAAGCCCTCCTCCTTGTCCGCAGCACGACCGTGCATTAAGATCCTCCAGAGGACAACATGTACGAGCACGCCGTGTGAATGCAGATTCTTTATTCTTGTTAAACTGCGATAGCCCAGCTAATGCAAGAAAAAGGACACGTGGGGATACTGTAGTTTGTCTTGTGTGTTTATATATAAAGAGAGACAGATGCTGGTAAAACTTTATAATAACCATCATTCATAAATGGCAAATTGATAGTTATTTTACTGTTAACAAACAACAAAACACTAATTAATAGTTATTATTAATGCTATAATTTCTGTTATTTTCTCATTAGTTTGTGTAATATGAAATAATTAGTTTATAAATTATATATTGTATCAAAGCTGATGATAACAATTACATTCTGATTACATTAGTAAACTGTTTATTAACAGTTTAATGTTGCACACATTATAACATTTTATATACTATATTAAGTATTTGTTAATAAGTACTAAATGATGTGTAAACTTTTAATAAATCATTTGTAAAACATCATAGATGAACCAGAAACCAATTATTAACCACTGACAAAGTATTAACTATCTATCTAAATAATGTTTATAGATGCTTTACAGTTATTAACCATTTAACAAGGTACTATAATCATCAGTAGCAACTTTATAATAGACATCCAAATAATGTTTATAGATGGTTTACAAATTTACAATTATAATAATTAATGGTTAATAATTTGAAATTATTAACCATTAACAAAGTGTTACAAATGTCTATCTATGTAATGTTTATAGATGTTTTATAACAATTTCCTTAAAATTTACAAATAATATATCTATATCTATATCTATATATAGATATAGATATAGATATAGATATATATATGTGTGAGTAATAATCGGTAGCGACGTACCTCACCCAGCTTGCCGAGCTTCACGTATGTCTCCAATTTCCCGAAGCCGATGTCGGACTAGAGACATGAAGAAAAAGGCAGATTAATCTTATGATTCTTCTCTCCTCTAATTAATCAATCAATCAATCAATCAATCAATCAAACTTTAATTATATAGCACCTTTCAAACAAGTCAAATGCAATTCAAAGTGCTGGACAGACGATTGACAAAAATACAGAATGTTAAAAATGGATTTAGAGACTAATGCACCGAAACAACCAATATAAAAGTGAATTGAATAAGAAAGGAATAAAAGATAACAATACAAATAAATAAATAAAAATTATGAAACTACACAAAATAAATGTATTAAAATAATAAAATTTTAATAAAATAGAATAAAAGAGATAATAATGATCAGCAATAAAATGTTGATACAGAGTAACATAAACACTATAATGATGATGATGATAAATAAAATAAGTATAAACAATAAAACCATAAAATTATAAAACACTACATTAAAGTTTTTGTTTTACGTTTAAAAATATTAATAAAATAAAAATGTATTAATAAAATTATTAAAATTGATTAAACCATAGAACAGTCAAAGATCATATTTGCAAACGTTAGTCATGTTTTCTAAAGCCAATTAAGCACAATCCCTTCTTTTCTCTGCCAACCTGGCAGGAAACACCAACAACACAGAAAATAATGGACTCATTACCATATTAATACAAAGGGACCGAATAATAATAATAATTATAGCAGGAAGGAAAGATAAGAGGACTAGTCATTTGCGGAGAGGAAATATGCTCTATAATATGAGCCGGGAAATTCACTGGTTCATCCATCAAATGGACTGTAAAATAAACAAGAAGCCAATATGGTCGCTAAAATGAGATACAAACAGGCTAATAATATATTACAGATTTTTTTTTTAAAAACATTTATTTAACCAGGAAAACTCTTAGAAAGTCTATTTCTTAGAAATAAAACACAACAGACAGGAAATACAATCATCACACACACAAGGAGGAGACTAAAACCATCTCAAATAAAGCAGTAATATATATATATTATATATATAGTATATATAGTATGTAGTAATATAAAGCACTAACCAGTGAAGCACGTCGAGACATGCGACTGAGAGGTTTGCAGAGCGGTGAGTTTTCACTCTCCAGCTGCAGTTTCTTGAGGAACTCTGGAGGCAGGCGGATGTCCATGGGCAGAGACATGCGCTTACTGACGTCCTGCAGGATTGTGGGTGAAGAGTTATGTCACCTTTTAAGACTTTAAATCTTTAGTACAGACACTAACTTATTCATGCGTGACTGACAATCGGACTTCATGACCTCAAGCTTGTTATCAACTTTGCTGACCCACATTAATTTCTGTACATGGTACCACATTCTAATTGGGTATACTTTATGAGAGGTACAACACAAAGAAGAGAGAAGTTGAATCGTTGACTGCAGAAAAGGGAGAATTTGCTCAATATGGGCACAGATACAGACTCACATCTTGCATTTCTCAGTCGTACAATCTGACAGACGTCTGACGCAACAGATTTGCTTCTATTTTAATGAATACACCTGTCTAAAGTACCAGCTCGTGTTCCACTTTACAAGTCTATTTTCTTTTGTTTTACACGTGCAACTAAGCCTACAGTGTTTGTGTAACTGTGAACTAAAAACAGAAATCTGGTCCTCTCTCTAGGTTCCATGGTGGAGAGGAGGACGTGTTGTACCGGGTCCATCAGCTTGGTGAAGCCCTGAAGCTGCTCGACATCCTCCTGGATCCATCTCTTCATGTATGTTTGACATTATATGTATCAATTATATTTTGTCATATGGATTGTCTATGTTGTATTTTCATTATGTTGTTACTCTGTACACATGACATCTATTGCACGTCTGTCCGTCCTGGAAGAGGGATCCCTCCTCTGTTGCTCTCTTCCATTTGTTCCCTGTTAGAAGTTATTTTTGGAGGGGAGTTTTCTGTATCCGATGAGAGAGTTGTACTGTAAAGGACAGAGGGTGTCGTATCCTGTACAGATTGTAAAGCCCCCTGAGGCAAATTTATGATTTGTGATATTGGGCTATACAAATAAAAATGACTTGACTTGACATGGGTTCTGAGCATTGCCAAAACACGATTGACCTACACTACAAACTGTGCCTGAAGGCATCCTGTGTAAACACAGACTGAAGTTGCTACTGCTCCGCTAACATGCTGCCTAACCTGTGTGGACAATTGTGTTAGAGTCCAATTGAAATCACCTTTCTGTAGTCAAAAATAATGTCCATGTGTTTTTCTAAATATGTTGTTGATATTATATATATTGCTAAATTTTCCGACTTGTTGTACTGGAATGCTGTCAACTCGGGGGTGATGTCATTCCCAAGTCCAATTTCCGCTTTCCAAGGTAGATGGAACGCAACATTACTCTTTAAAGGTTCTCTA
Organism: Sebastiscus tertius; assembly: GCA_916701665.1. NCBI lineage: Eukaryota > Metazoa > Chordata > Actinopteri > Perciformes > Sebastidae > Sebastiscus > Sebastiscus tertius. The sequence goes on along the minus strand of CAKAOH010029925.1, from coordinate 39,100 downwards.
TATGGCATTAAGAGCATATCTATTGCCTCTCCGAAGGCTCTCAACATGGCGACAGGAACCGGAGGGTGGGTGCTACGCTTCTGCGATGACGCCGTGGGTCAGGATGTCGTTATCAGCTGTAACCGCCGTATGAGCGCAGCGCAGAGCGACGGCCTTGAGCTAGTCAGTGGGGCACGCTCACATGCACTAAAAGCACACGTGGTCAGCCCGGCGATGTCAACAAAGCACAGAGAAGCTCTGATTACAACACACACAGAGGGAGAGAGACTTCATTCTCTGCTCAGGTAGACGTTACTCCTCTGTATCTTTACATAGTAAATAGTTGTTTGATGCTATATTGATGCTCTGAATTAGGGCTGCAACTGACGATTATTTTCATTTCCGATTAATCTGTCGATTACATAATTTCTTCGATTAGTTGTTTGGTCTATAAAATGTCAGAAAATGGGGATGGGGGATGGGGCATGGGACACCGACCCGGATTGATTTATACGTGTAAGAAGTCCCTTTAAGAAGCTGGAATCAGAGAATCCAGACTTTATTTTCCTCAAAAAATTACTCTGATAAATGATCAAAATATTTGTGATTAATTTAATAGAACTAATCGATTAATCGTTGCAGCTCTACTCTGAATCCTGAATAGAGAACCTTTAAACGAGTATCATGTAAAGAGTAATTAATTGCATTCCCTGAGTAGTTTGCTCAACTTATATCGACTTCCTATAAACTGTAAACGTGATGGCTTTTTATAAAATGATAAAGTGCCATGACATTCTCCCTCGATTAGCCATCAGGTGTGCATTAAACGCCCCTACAGGTGTTTTCCGTCGTTTGATTGATTGGACCTTTTGCTTAGGTTGAAGGTGAGTGGAGCTCTGCTGAGAGTCACATGTCTGACATGTACGACATACACGGTCTGATCACACCACACAGTCCTGAGAAGAGGCCTTTAAATGTTAAGAAGTCATTAATTAATGAAGGGCTCTTCCACTACAGTAATAAGTCAAGCCTGGGCTTGTAAATGTTAATGAGCTAATAAATCAATGTTGGCCTGTATGCTCCTTTTCCAGGAGATAAGTGGTTGAACTGTCCGTTGGAAAGGTCGTCCTGATGAATTAGCTAAAAAGACAACATTACACACCAACTAAAAGAGATTTCTCACATCCTGGCAACCATAAAATTGTCCTTATTAATGGCTTACTGATCTATAAAGTGTTAATTAACCATACAGCCATTAGTTACAACTTGTAAACCCTTTTATTAGAAAGAGGCACATACTATGCTTGTTGAATGAAGCTATCCAGATTGTCTTAGCTCCCAGCTCTCTTACTGTCGCAGCATTATTTGTGTCTTCACAGCACCGAGTCCTTCCTGAGCACTCACTCCCCCCTCTGGCACAGCTTCACTATTCTGTCTGCTACCAGTTGTGTGTGTTATGAGACAGACTCAAAGTGAATCACACTCGCTCCACAGGGACTTTTTCTGAAAAGGTGGAACTGTGAACTCACATTTCCAATAAAAAAAGTCTGGTGCTTTGGGGAGGGATAAAAGCTTCCAGGTGACTCATCTCATCGAGCTGGCAGAGGTAGAAATGGAGAAATGGAGAAATGACTCCCGGAGGGAGACTTTAAACAGGAGAACGAGCTACCGCTGTTGATATCCATGTCAGGCTGATTTCTAACGATTCTAAAGTGCACATGAACCATGACAGTTTCCTATCAGTGCTTCATCGACAACACATAAATCATAAATTACTGTGGCAGAAACGCTTGGCAGCATGTGACTACAGCATGACCGGAAACCAAATTGGCCTGTTAACCCGTCATCTGTCACATATTAACTTGTGTATAGCGTCTCTGTGAGCCTCTGCTACTGACCTCCATGGAGAAACGTCTGTGCTGGGCCTTGCCGTGGAAGTGGAGGTGTGACGGAGACTGAGCTCCCGGTGTTGTTGGTTCAGGGCTCGAAGGACTGACATCATGTGATGGAGGACCCAGCCGGTCTGGAGTCAGGTCTGAGAGGAGAAACATAATCACTCAATATTTGCAGATGTACCGATGGGAGACAAAGGAAAAAACTATGTTTTGGTGTGTTAGGCCACCACAAGCTTTCACAACAGCTTTTCATCATGCATTAAGAACCATTGGCTGTATAGATATGAATGGCGATGACAAAACAAGGCAAAAGTGAGCATGGCTCAGGTACCCCCGCTCACTGCTTGACCCCTACTAAAGTAGAGCCAAAGGTGTTTCCCTTTTGGAACTAATGGAATGAAATAGTTCTACGACGGAAACGAAACTGAAGTCGAAAAAAAATCACAGTTTTTGGCCAAAATTTCCAAAAAATGTGGGCACCCTGGATTTCTAAGCCCAAAAAGGCACAACTAGACCACACTGTCAACCATCATACCAAATTTTAAGTTCCTAAGTTAAGTAGTTTCCGAGTTCTACTACGGAAACAAAAGTGTGACACGCGAACGAACGGAAGGACGAACAGACACATGGAACGCTTTACACCCCCGACTACGTTGTCGCGGGGTATAAAAAGTCACACCTACAAAGAATGGTAAACGAGACGGGGTCAGTGTTTCAAGACGGTTTCATCACCGCACTGAGTTTTCCCCGGTTGACAGTCACGTTGGGAGAAGGGAGCGCCGTCTCTCCCCGCAGTGGGAGAGATAACAGCGAGCACTAAGCGGTGAGATCCGCTGTGTTTTTATGTTGATTGTCTTGTTTTCATAATCATTGGAAGCCAAAATCGTAATTGAAGTTTGATTAATTGCACAGCCCTACGAACTGTCGACTGGCTCCAGCTTCATATTTACCGTTAGGGCATAAGTGCGGTTTCAATCTTTTCCAAAATGTCTAACTATGTGCAGCGTGAAAGGGGTCACACTTAGTGACGAACGCAGAGAACTGTCACCAAACTCTGCAGCCCTTCAGCTGTACAGAGGAGAGACTCTTTCATCTTATTGCTTTGGTTTTATGGCCCGGAATATTACTGCTTTAATTCACTGCTCTTATCAACCTTCAAAGAATCGTGATATGAGAGGGACAGACTCTGGTGGGCAAACTGTGTAATGGTGTCTCTGTTTCTAAATCACCTTGAACATACGATAGATTTACAATTACAGGGTAGCCTTTGTTGCTACGCCGTAGCGGACATGCCCCTTCTCTAAAATGCAACGAAACGTCTACAGTGAAACCACACGGAGGCTGAAATCACATGCTGGTTGAGATTGTCGACTGTTGAAATGGACTCTCGGCTTCTTGTTCTCAGAGACGAGGCTCATCAAGACTACAGAGGAGATTAAGGCGGCTGAAGCGAACGTGTCAGACAATTATAGTGTGTGAGCACACCAGCACTGCAGTGTGACAGCTATCCAGCCACTGCGGTGGGAAGAACGGACTTTGATTCTCATCACACAACACTGTATGTGATGTGTGTTTGATGCCTGGTCGGTGTCTTTTGAATGCGACCCGCTGTGAGGTTTCAGCTGCAGTTTGATCTCCCGTTTCAATGGGCCTCACCGGTATGGTAAGTGTTGGTCGTGAAGTGGACGTGTGTGTCCATTTTATCGGCAGCTTCCAGGCGCGTGTACATCTGTGTTCCCTACTGGGGTGAAGCACAAAGCGCTTTAAGTTCTTGTTTCCATGGGGATGATGGTTAACAAGGGAAGCAGGTCTTGTGTTAAAGGGGACATATCATAAAAAAAACACTTTTTCAGTGCTTGTTCTCAAACATTTGGGCATCTGGAGTTCCTACCAACCCACAGACTGTGAAATAAGATACGTTTTTTGTGGGCATGTGATTCAACAAGCCATTCAGACTTGGCTCCGCGTCCTATGTCCCATGCAGGCTCATTAGAATATACCGCCCCCCCATCTGAGTATCTCCACCATAGAATTAGGTTAGCACTAGAACGGATGTTCCCAATCAAATCAACGTAGCAGGATGGTGAGAGCGGCGGGCATTTTTATGTGTACTGTTGCCATAGCGACTGTTGTAACGGGTGGATTTCCATATAAACTAACCCCACTTGCGGCAAATCGCGGACACTTTTGCAGTAACGACCAAAACTAGCAGTGGAGCAGTAGCGTTACGAACCACAGAGAGTAAATAAGTAACATTTAACAACTTAATGCTTCACACACACTCTTGTCACAGCGTAGGAAAACACATTGCTATCGCCAGATGAATGACAACGCTGTTCGGCTCTTTTTCTGTAACCAGTGTAGCATTAAAGCATGGTGGAAAGATACCTTTGCTAACACAAATCTCATATAACAAGCTGCTGGTGTATCAGGGAAAATAAAAAGCTAAAGAAGGCAGACAGATCGAGGCCAAGGTGGCTCCCTGGATGAGTTTAACAAGCCGTTTGCACAGAGAGGCTTCTAACAGGCCTCTTTTTAGTCAGATTGAGTGACAGTCTAAATGGGCCGGGGGGATGAAATGACAACCTGTTTGCGAGTCATTTGAATATCAGAGCTACACCGCTCCTTTGATCTCCTGATGCTAATTAGAGTCAGTCACATGAGCGCACACACACACACACACACACACACACACACACACACACACACGCACACACACACACACACAGGGCCTGATTGCTGAGATATGGATGGACGCCTGGTAGACATCTTAGGAAAAACACAATCCAATATGGTACGCCACATGATGTTTCTATAGCGTTTTGAAACTGTGGTTTACAGTGAGCGGCAGAGAGGAAGAAAATAACCGTGGAAATGTGTCGAGGAATAACTTTCACAAATAATTGCAGAATTAACATTCAGGTTAATTTACCATTATCTTTTTGCTAATGTTTATTTAAAAGGGACCATGTACAGTTTAAAACATAAATGTCACCATTTGATGCACCGCACCAGATTATAGCTTTAAGATAATTCACATCTGTCGTCCCTTGGCAGGTCAAAACAAAGAAACATACTACAGTCATACAAGAAAAAAAACATACAAAACGCACAATACACAGCTACACACATTAGCACATCATAAATATGCTTGTCAAGTAAAAGTGAGTCATGCAGACCATGGAATAAAGATCAGTGAGTACGGAGCTGAGCAGCTTTCAACAGACGTTGGTTTTGAAAGTGCTGATAGAGCTGCAGCTCCTCACATCGCCAGGCAGGCTGTTCCACTGATTTGTGGCCTTAACAGAAAAAGCTGATTGCCCAAATGCAGTGTGGTGAAATGGTACAGTACAATCTTGCATAGAAGATCTTCTTAACGATCTAATAGAATCTACTTAGCGAGAATGCATAAAATCACACAGTGGAGGAGCGGCCAAACCTCTGACATCAGCATGCTAACAGGTTCACAGCAACAATACTAACAGTGAATAAATGCTACGAGGCTATAACTCCTCCGCTCAAGCGAGATATAGACGGGAGCCAACTTCCTGTATCTGTAACTCCGGCTCAGACTCTCTAAAGGTGGACCAGCTTTTCCCCTTAAAGTGACGAGTTTTTCTCAGCTTTTTAATGAATTTTTAACATTTCTTTTAACCGTTTTAACCGATGGCGTTAATCGGTTAAAATGCTTAATGTCGGTTAACGGTTAAACAATTAATAATTAACATCCCTAGTTAGAGTTGTAAGACGAAAACACGGACAACTCCCAGACCGGACAACGCCGTAGTAGCGACCTGTCAATCACAAGGTAGCCCCGCCCTAAAGCATCCCCTGCTTTATGGTCTATCTGACTCTAAATGGGACCATAATTTACTAAATGAACATCATGCTGTATTGAAGAAGACTTGAAACTAGTGATTGAGACCATAAACTCATGTTTACAATGTTTACTGAGGTAATAAATCAAGAGAGAAGTAGGCTCATTTTCTCATAGACTTCTATACAATCAGACGTCTTTTAGCAACCAGAGGAGTCGCCCCCTGCTGGCTGTTAGAGCGAATGCAGGTTTAAGGCACTTCAGCGTTGACTTCACTTCTCAGACCCGGAGGTAGTCCTCTGGTTAAGCGTCTGTACCAGATGCAGAGGGCTGTGTGACAAAACATTGGTATTAGATGCCCTGGGAATGAGACCAGGCTGTATGTCAATGTTGTGTTTATTTCTTCCTACATTTCCCCTCACTGGGGGAAAAAAAAAAATCATTAATGCAGGTTTAACTCTTGTTTATTTGAGGTAGATTGATGGGAACGGAGGCTAATGGTGCTTTTCCTGTAAAAGCAAACGGCGGTGTGTTTTGGACAACAGCCAGTCAACATAACCGAGATAAGAGAATCTCACCTGTTTGGTAGTAAAAGGCTGTGTGACTTTGTGAAACTGTGTGTGCCAGAGGGTTTGATCATTTGAAGACTCGACCAACTCACCGTCACACAGAGCTGATTTAAATCAACCGACTTGAATAACTGATTGTGTTATTCCTTTAATCAGGATTTGTTTCTTGCAGCACATTCAGCTCTCATCAGAGCGCTGAATGTGTCACGGCGGCTTATGTGATTACGCTCACGTTCGTATGGGAGCTCAGCAAACAGCTTTTAATGGACTAATATATGGAAAGTGAACAAGGGGATTTTGCCTAATGTGAAATATTAGTGGTTAGTCAGGCAGTAAGTCCTGGCTACCCCTAATGGCATCGACTCAAACACAGTCGCACACATATCCTCACACATATACTATTAAAGCTCCGAGAGCATACCGGTGTTTGTGAATAAAAAATCACGTCTGACCGGCGCTGATGAATTTGCATGTGTGTTTTTGTGTTTGTGTGTTGCTGTATCTGAGGTGTGTATTTGTGTGTATATGCAGCCTTAGAGGATGCTAATTAGTTCATCGTGCTCAGTGATCTGAGACTGATTGACTTTCTTTGTCAGTTTGAACCAGCTGCTCTTGTTTTTAAATGTGAGAAATGATATGAGAGAATCCGATAATCTGATAAGACTGAAGAAGTTAAACTCGCTGGAGCATGAGCTGTATATTTAATAAGATTTGTACGCCTAGTTGTTAGGGATGCTCATTTTGAAAAATCTGTATCAGTCTGCCCGGCGTAACGACACTCTGTCTGCCCGGTGTAACTTTAGCGAGTGGCCAACAAACAGTTTGTATTTGTGCTACGTTAGCAGCTCTAGCATTGCCAGAGGCTCGTGCTTGCCGCTGCTGCACACATAGTCTGCGTAACTTTAGCGAGTTTCCAACAGATCGTGTGTGTGATGGCGGTGAGTGTGAGGTTGTTGGTGGCGTTATAGCTGTGAACGGAGGTGTAGCAGTGTATGTACAGTTTATTTGTTGGTGAATAAATGATACAAAACTACAACAAGGCCCCGCTCACTGCTTGACCCCTGCTAAAGTAGGGCCAAAGGTTTTGACCTTTTGGAAATATTTCAGAAATTTAGGGCACCCTGGACTTCTAACCCCCAAAAGGCACAACTAGACCACACTGTTCCGAGTTGTGCTCCGGAAACTACAGTGTGACACGTGAACGGACGGAAGGACAGACACGCAGAGCGCTATATACCCCCGTCTACGTTGTTGCGGGGGTATGAAAAGTGGTTGCATTTAATGCTGCTAATGCAACCCTGTGTCCTAGAAAATGACGTTCCCATATAATAAAGGCTACATTCTCAATTATGTTTTGAGGGAAATGTATTTTCTCCTGGATTACGGCTGCGAGTTTTCGTAAATGGAAACAAAACAAAACTAGAATGGTACTCGTTGAGCGCAGACATCCGCCAAGGTGCCCGAGTACGATGGTTCAGCAGAGAGGGAAGGCTCTGTGAATACAGCTTGTGTTCAGGTCTTCACCGCCCTTATGCTGTTTATATCTTAAATAATAATCCAAACTTTCAAAATAACAATTTCATTTAGTTTTCTTCACAGAAATGAATGAAATGCTGAGATATAGGCCAACTTTTGATTTCTATAGAAGCGTTTCTTGCACCCCTTAAAATCACGACCCCCTAGTGAAGCTTTGGCGACCCCTATAGGGGGTCAGGACCCCCAGGTTGGGAACCAATGCCCTCGCTAACCCTGGCACATTTACACTGAGGTAGAAACTGACATGTTGATTAATGTGCACTGTCCCTGCTTAGTAAACAAATAAATTAATCAAGCTAATTAGCATTTTCCCCAAAATGTCAAATAAAGCCTATAGCATACACCCCATCACGAGCATGTGAGGATTACATCAAAAATGTCAGATGACGTCTAAAACAGCAGTATATGCTGTGCATAACGTTGCATAACGCTGTGGGAGCGTGATATAATACCCTCACATGGGAGAGAGGAGAGTAAGGTGGAAAAGAGATGAAGAGAAGAAGCTACGAGAGGAGAGTAAACACCTTCTGGGTCAAACGCTCAATCGCCTTTCTTCTTCTTCACTCAGGTGTTGATCTCCATTTCTTTGTCCTCTCTCTCTGTCTGTCTGGTTACCTCTTCCCTGACCTTCAGGAGCAGACGGTGATGCAGACAGATGTACTCTGGGGGGTTAAACTACATATCCAGCTGCTTCTCTCTGGCAGGCAGCCGAATAACAGCCTCACTTTGACTGAACTCTACGGCTACGGCTCAAAACCGCGTACTATACTAGTAGTACGTACTGATTTGGCAAAAATGTAGCATGTAGTATGCAAAAAATACCCAGATGTCATACTGATTTGGAAAACATCTCCAGTATGCATCGGACCAGTCTACCTCGCCGACTGTACAGGCTACGGTTACAACGACAACAGCAGCCATGAATGGCTCGTTTTTTTTATTTTTCGTAGCTATTTCATCACTAAATTCACTTCTGAACAATTTTGAGGTGAGAAATCAACTGCATAGATTTTTAATATTGACAGATTTACAATATTAGATGGCGAATCGAACATTTGGAGTTTAGAAGCTCCACAGACCGCCTAGCTAGGGCCTGCCGGGGGTCGATACCTCGCCAGCCGGTCAGTTACGCTCACAGACCGCTATGAGCTGGCTGGAGCTCTCTGGAAACCTCTGGAGACGAGAGGCTTTTATTTCCTGTTGGTTTAAATATCACAACACAAATGTCCGTTATAAAATGAACAGGAACCTGTTTATCTGCCTTTTTGGAGTTGAAAAGCTCCACAATCGCCCACGGGCTTAGCTGAGGAACACAGTATACAGTACAGCATACTGTATACTGTATACTGCGTTAGTCAGTAGTATGCAGTAGGCGGTTTTGAATACAGCCTGTGTTGTATGATTTAGTTCACTCCAGTGGTAATATACAAGCAGGTCTGATGAAACCACTTGATTACAGCTTACAGTAAAATGCTCGTGTACTTGACTTGAGCATTTCCAGTAGTAACCTTGCATCCCACATGATCCACTTCTCTACCGGTTTTGCATTTAATATATAAATATGAAGCATCAAATTTAAGCATTATTTCCCATCTTAAAGCAAAAGCACACTGATGAGATATCGTGAGGGATCAAAGTGCGATCTAATGGTACATATGTATTCACGTAATTCATTGCTATTCCATCTCTTTGTACTGTCCTCACAGTCGAACTCTACATCATAAAGCAGCAGAGACACTCGAGAAACCCTCATTCTGAATGCATTCAGTTTCCTTTGCATTATCTACCCCTACTTATCCCACCATAACCCTCATTTCCCTTTGAAGCCTGCTGATCCTCTGTGGCTAAGCTTCGCTGGTGGTACCAGTCGTATAGCCGGAAAAAACCCCAGTTAATCTGTGAGGGTCCGCTACAGACACGGGAGGAAGGAAGGCTTTTGTATTTGGTATTAAAAACCTGAATGAGATTGCAGTTTGTGCTCTATTATTAGACGTGTGAGCTGTTCATATCGCACAGGGACCGAAAGACACAAGGAAGTAGAGGAGCTCAGGGTTCAGGACTTTGAACATGCTTAATTAACCAACGGTTTATTGGTTATAAAATGGATTTGTTACCCCTGTGGAAAACCCTGTCAAAAACAAAAATCCCTCAGGAGAGGAAAACATCTTTGTGTGGCAACAAGCGTACCTGTAAAGGGTAAAAGTAGAGAGATTTGACTGGCATAATGGTGACATATCAGTGTTCATATCAGTGTTTAAAGCCGGCCGTCACTCTCGTCTCCGTGGTCAAATGGGCCGATGCTACGACTGTAGAGCACCCAGATACTGACATTTATGTTTAATGCATTCAAACGGCCCGATGGAGCTGACCATGGATGGATAAAGAGAACGGAGCTGACGGGAAAGCTAGAGACCACCTTGGAGAAGTTAGAGGAAGTAGACATGTGTGTTGTATTGGGTTTTGCGGAATCGTCCAATATCAATATTCTGCCTGGCTACAGCGTTTAAACTCAACACGGTTGAATTTAAAAACTTCAACAACAATCTGGGAAGAATTTCTTTAAAATTGAGACCCAAACTAAATGATGGCGTATATCTTTGAGGTCATGACCAGGTTCCCCATGACTGAATGACACTTTAGTGAAGGAGATGGGGGGTTTCTTACCCTGAGTGTGCCGTATGTTGAGCTGGTTTATCTGCTCAGTGAACTCGTTCTCCTCAATGGTCTCAGTGCGAGGAACAGAAAGAGAGAAACGCCTCTTAAAGTTCTTCATCTTGTTCATGGTGCTGAGGAACCGACTCTGGGAGAAGAAAGAGACAGAGAGAGAGAGAGAGAGAGAGAGAGAAAGAGAGAGAGAGAGAGAGAGAGAGAGAGAGAGAGACATTTACCAAAAGATATACAATCAATACTCCAAATCCATCAATGCATACAGTACATGCGTCAACACCATCTTTGATGCTTTTCTTAAAGGTACTGTTTGTAAGTCCTAACACGTATAAATCATTGCGGATCGGTGTCCCATGTGTGCTCGCGTGTGGCTACGCTGTTCAGACTCAGACTCCAACACAAACTACACGGAAGCACCAAAAACCGCAAAGTTATATCTAGTGAAGCCCGTTGTTAAACAGTGTCTCCCGACCGCGGCCAGAAGACACAGGGGAGACCGTAGCTTTGGTCTCCAGGGCCGGAGTCTCTGCTGTACTCTGCTCCTCTGTTTGCTTGCCTTCACTCACACACTGTTCTTACTCCACCTCTCACATGCATGCGCGCTCACTCCACACTGCAGGAGAGTTAGTTTAGCTCTGAGAATATCTAGTGAATGTTCAGTGGACGTTTGAGCAGGAATAACTGCTGCAGCTCCTCCAGACCAACAGAGGTTTCCCATGTCTTGTGAAGTGATAGGAAACGTTATCGTCTTCAACCAAAACTCTGGTGTCTCCCCTGTTCCCTCCGGCCGTGGTTGGGAGGCTGAAGCAGGAAAACACAGTATCAGCATTGATTCATGGAGAGACCTTCGTCTGGTCAGCTAACACTACAAAGCAGCTGAAATCTAGAGTGATGTTGTGCTTTTAGCTGACGTGTGTCTCCTCACTGTGTTGAGCGATGCTCATTCATGTCTATGTAGAGCGAGCACAAGCGCCAGCAACAGGACGCTGACTTTAGTTGACTTAACGGCCACAGGTGTCGCTGTTAACAAGACATTTCTGAGTCCCTTTAAAGAAAAAAAAAACCTATAGCCATGTAATACAAACTGCAGGCAGTAATGAAGATTTTCTGAAAGCAAAGCATTTAGAGCTATTTTTACATTTTTACAGAACATAAATAAAGCGTAAACACTCCCTGGTACACTGCCTACAAGACCCAGAGCGTGTTGCTTAGCTGTGAAGGATCTTTATGTGCAGCTTGACCAAAGACAGTCTTCTATGTCATCTGCTAATGAGGTGGAAAACAGCAGGAAAGCAGCTGATCAATATTCTCTCTCTCCCCCAGTAGGTTACATAACCACAGCCGACCCAACTAGTTAGTTATCACTCTTTTCTTTCTCCGCTCATCTTTTTGTTCTCTTCTGTTTCTCTGTGTGTGTGCTGCAGAGATTGGTGTCATGGGGTCTCCACGATTCCTTTGCTGATACACATTTGTGCATATGTGTGTGTGTGTGTTTCTGCTCATTACTGCAAAAGGCGAAGCGATGTGTACGGGGGGGTTCAATTACAGCAAGACTCCGCGTTCCCGACTGTTATTTTTAGGCCTTGATAACCCATCAGGATATTACTGTGTCTGAGCGATCCCCACGTCTTGTCAGATTGCCCTGTAATACCTGCACAGTGCAGGTCAGATGGCTGCCTATCAGGAACATCTCATATACACATACAGTACGCACAAATACATAAACAGAAACGTAATAAAAATACACACAAAGTGCCTGAGTGCATCCAGATCTAAGTCATAATAATCCATCCGTACTATGTTATGTATGTTTACGCAGAAGCTGCCACAAGCAGCAGTGACCTTTTAACCCACAACACAATACAACTGTCACATAATACAACAGAGTCAAGTAATGGGATTTTAATGTGCAGCTCGTCGTTTAAAACAAGGGCTGTCAATTGATTACAGATATTGTCCAGAAACCCTCACAGGTACTGCATTTAGCATAAAACAATATGCTCCAATCATAACATTCCAAACTGCAGCCCAACAGGCAACAACAGCTGTCAGTGTGTCAGTGTGCTGACTTGACTATGACTTGCCCCAAACTGCATGTGATGATCATAAAGTGGGCATGTCTGTAAAGGGGAGACTCGTGGGTACCCATAGTTACGGTCTCAGAGTGATCGCTCGTTATTCTTATTGTTGTATGTTGCTGTGCTGCGCTCTCTCTACAAAGCTGTCTCCTTCTTGATTATCTTAAAGAGGACTAATTTGCATTTAATTCTGTGTAAGGCTATTTTCAAACGACAAAACATAGCAACCATGTTAAACCACTCAACAGAAAATGTTTTCCTCCTGGAAGAATTCAACAGTAACAACCATGGATATTAACAAACTGTAGCTGTGACGTGTTCTAATGACTTGCCATTGCGAGATGGAACAACGCGGCAGCCATCCTACCTGGGTCCAGTTTTAAACCTGCTGAACCTATTGAGAAAGAGGCTTATGTTGTCCTTGCATGCCCTTTTATTTTTCTACTAATACAATAATTCATGAGCGTAAGACAACTGGAGTTTTTTTGCAAAATTAAAAGCTTGACTTGAACTGAAGTACAAATCTCCTTTCTCCGACTGGATTAGTCATGGATTATTTTGATTTGCTTTACTGAAAGCAAAATTGTGTCGAGGCACGAGGTAAACTAACAACAAGTGATGTTAATACATGACAACTGATTGCAGGATAAAAGACAGCTAATTAGGGGTTACATGTGGAGAAGCAACGTTAAGTGCGACCCTCTCGGCCTCGAAGAACAATATGTTGGCTGATTGTGAGGTCGGTTATTGTTCGATGTTGCTGTCTAGGATGTGCTTTACGTTACTGTTGTGTTGAGTTGCCTGGGCTTCACTTTTTGTCTAAACTGTAACGTAGCTGGCTTGTTGGATTTGTCTTGAGATATTATGAATTATTATTTAGGACGAGCACTTCTCCTTGTAGTTAACATGCTGTATATTTACTAGGGCTGTCAATCGATTACAATATTTCATCGTGATTAATCGCAAAAATATATTTATTACTGGAAAAAATGATTAACAACACAAAACAATGACAGATATTGTCCAGAAACCCTCACAGGTACTGCATTTAGCATAAAACAATATGCTCCAATCATAACATGGCAAACTGCAGCCCAACAGGCAACAACAGCTGTCAGTGTGTCAGTGTGCTGACTTGACTATGACTTGCCCCAAACTGCATGTGATGATCATAAAGTGGGCATGTCTGTAAAGGGGAAACTCGTGGGTACCCATTGAACCCATTTACATTCACACATCTTGAGGCCAGAGGTCAAGGGGCCCCTTTGGAAATGGCCATGACAGTATCTGCTTGCTAGAATTTAGTGTAGGTTTGGAGCGTTATTTAACCTCCTTCTCGACAAGCTAGTATGACATGGTTGGTACCGATGGATTCATTAGGTTTTCTAGTTTCATATGATACCAGTATTTTCACTCTTGCTTTAAAACTGAACTCGCTACCAACTAAAAATCTCAAGTTGCGTTAATACATTAACAAAATGAGTGCCGTTAAAAGGAATTTGGTGAACGTGTTTTTATTGCGTTAACTTTGACAGCCCTAATGTTTACTTTGCAATTGATTGGCCTGGAATCAGCTGCTTAGCGGTCAAATGTTAGGGTCATTTTAATAATAATAGTTATGTTACTAAACATTATATTACCTTACCTTGCAACTGACAACCAGTTGCTGCCCATTGGTGGCGATTGTAAACAATACCCAGGTAAGATGACGGACGGTTATCCCATTAGTTATGAAGTAATATCACATCTACTGTCCCATCTTGCGATGCCAATGGCTCCTTCCCCGCTTCCTACCCCCTTACTTCTGGCGCCATTGCTCGGAACACACCCATCCTTGAACTCGGCCTTCATTTTGATCTCAACTACGCACCTGTAACGTTTCGTGACTGCATCTTGAACAGTTGAGACGCTATCGCATTGACAAAATCTGTCAACAGACAGACATATAATCATCTGGCAAAGTAGTCCCTGCTACAGAAGGTGTCTCCAGGACCACTTTGTGCCATGATGACACACAAAAAAAGACTCACAAGGTGAAAACAATAACAGCCACACCACTGCTGGTAATTAATCCCCCAACAGGAGCATCAAAGACCGGCTCAGACAGTTTCTGTGGGCAAACAAAAATGATTGAGCTCTGTCCTCACTGCGGTATATTTTCAAGGGGTTACTGTTGTCTCTAAAAAAGTCTTTCCCATCTCATTGCTTCCTTCACAACATCAAGCCACAAATTATGAGCCATATCCTCCTTTTTGTCATTTGGTTCCCCTGCCGGTGTCACCGATTGTTACCATGGAAACATGGTTCTTCAGTTCAGAGTTAGCCTTTGGGTAGGGCGGCTAACTTTCTAGGCTAAAAATATGTCTTAACTTGTGTGAAAACTGTCCAACTTGCATTAGATTTTAATTTACTCTGACAGCAGAATTGAGACTAGTTTCTGTTTGTGAGTCTGGCCCCTGGTCAGAGTCAAAGTGTGAAATATTGTAAAAAAAGATGTGGAAATGTGCCACATACTAATGTTCCTCCAAACCGTCTTTCTACTGGTTTCTAGCAAGTTGCTTTATTTCTAAATAGTGTGAAAACCGTCAGAAAGGCAACCCATCAAATAATGACGGCAAAGACAACATTTTTCTCCCTCTCATTATTTCTTCACCGCATGCTGCAGCATCTGGCTTCCCCTCTGATCACACAAAAGAAGTGAATGATTAACATGGGCTGCAGTCAAGGAGAGAGTCAAAAATGGGCCCTGAAAAAGTCTGCAAGGTTTACTAAATTATTGGCAATTTCATGGCTCTGAAACTAGAAGTAAGAAAGCAATTTCATCTGCAGCGTCCTCAGCACAGCCGGTCAGCTATGGTTTGATGATTGTATGTCGTTTTTACACTGAAAGAACTTGTATTTTATGACAGCACTTTAAAGGTATATCGTGATGTTTTGTTGTGCGATACTGTATTGCTCAGTTTTAAACCTAGAGTGTTGCTATCATCATATGAAACTAGAAAACCTAAAGAATCCATTGGTGCCAACCGTGGAATACTAGCCTATCTGGAAGGAGGCTAAATAACGCTCCAAGGTTATGCTATACTTTGACAAGGGAAAACTGGCATGGCGATTTTCACAGGGGTCCCTTGACCTCTAAAAATGGGTTCTATGGGTACCCACGAGTCTCAACACACAGCCCTAGTCCTCATACCTAAAAGACAGAATAGGTAGTTTGCCAATGATGCAAAACGACACATTTGACCGTTCTATTTAACGTTGTAAAACGGTCGCAGTTGTTAACGTATCGTTCACATTGTGAAACGGAACTACTTGGGTAGGATTAGGAAAGATCATGGTTTGGGTTCAAATAAGTACGTTTGTCATGTAAAGTACTACGTACGTGCCGCTTTAAGTTACGGAGTTATTTTAAGTCACGTACGTAACCACGTCACGGTAACTCAATCTGTTGACTGGTGGTTTCACACTGGACACGAACAGCGGTCTCCTGGGTCAAAGTCCTGGGTTTGTTTGACCCATCCAACCAGATCAACCTCCTCCCTACATGGACTTTGTCGCTCTTTATGCTACCTCATACTTCCTCCTTTGCTCCTGTCATAATTACTACGGACACTAGAGGTTGCCGTCTAGCAAAAAATGTAAATGTTGGTCGCAATAAAATGCTTGCACCGACAAGCTACTGTATAGCCTACGTCCTTTTTTTTGATGAGGATGGCAAAATATGAAGCAATGCGCCAACAAAGGCAGGGAAGAAGAAGACTGCTAGCTAAACATGGATGCAAACAATGCTGAAAAATACTCAAAAATCGGCTTTGTAATGTCTTATAAGGAAGGAAGTGCACTCAACCTCAAGGATGCACACAATGCATTTTGATTAGTAACATTGAACGATAAAACTTCTGTTTGTTTACAAGAAAACAGGGCACCTTTAATCAATGAAAGGTTATCTCAGTTTTTGTCTCCAACACAGGTGATACTAATGGAAAAGTTAAAATGAACTCAGATTAAGGCACCAAACTAATTATACACTCATTTCTGGAGGTGAGAGCTACTGTACATAATATAGAGGTGTAAGATATGCACGAAGGCCTGGCAGTTCAGAGAAAAAAGGCATTCTCGGAGCCGGAGAAGTGTGGGTGGCAGCCATAAATTGAACAGCGAGTGGAGGAAGCAGCTGAAAAGGCGACGGTGTAAGCAAATAATCCCCAGATCAGTGCAGAGAAAAGGAGGATTTCTAATTCCGAAAAAAAAGGAGAAGCCTTTAGAAATCAATCAGAATCAGCTCATGTGACTCTTTGACGGATGGGAAACACGCTCTTGGTAGAACAAAAGAGCAAAGCAACTGCCACAGCACTGCTGCTGCTAAAAGCAGGAATGTCAGCCGTTTTATGCTGTTAATAACAGCCACCGAGACCTCTGCTCCACATCTCTAGAGCTGCTTTTGGCCCAGTCGCACGCAATTTCATCCATCGAGACAGTAAAGGTGCAGTTAACATCTATTTTAAACACATCTTAGCAGCGACAATTTACTGCAGTGTGGCAGGAGGTTTCCTCCAGCTCACTGCGGATATTCGGACGGTGATACTACAGTATGTGATCAAATTGATTAGAATGAGCATAAAAACCCGACAATATCAGAGAAGCCTGTGAGTTTAGGAAACTGGTATAATAAAAAGCGATCAGATAAATCAGATTAAGGGGTTAAGAATAGAGGAGGAGAGAGGCTTACTGTGCAGAGAGAAATCAATAGCACTAGGCTGGCTAAAGTGGCAGTGTGTTTGTGGTTGTGGATGATGTTTGTCCCCTTTGACACTTCGTCAGGAGGCCTTTA
Organism: Sebastiscus tertius; assembly: GCA_916701665.1. Taxonomy (NCBI): domain Eukaryota; kingdom Metazoa; phylum Chordata; class Actinopteri; order Perciformes; family Sebastidae; genus Sebastiscus; species Sebastiscus tertius. The sequence continues at coordinate 21,728 of CAKAOH010029925.1, read as the reverse complement.
TGAAGGCAGACTTCCCCAGTGTCTCAGCAGGGTAGAGCTGCACACATACAAGAGTATGAACTGTACACTGTGGTCTAAAACAGACATGTAATCCATTCAAGCAAATACATCTGCATTGAAAAACAACAGTACAAAGACCTTCTTGTGTCACAAGCTGAGAAACAGCACTGGGTCCTTTTACTACTCTGGTTTGTTGTGATCTTTCTGAGGACGGCGACTGTGTTTACTGTTGTGAAGTGGATGAAAAAAGACCTTTCCTTTTCCTCAGTCCAATAAGTGTTATTGTATCTGGGTTTATAACTTCATCATAGACCCTCGTAGATGTTTAAATGGCCATACCATGCTATTAATATATTTCATGACTTGATCATTCTCATCCTGGAAAACATTTTACACAAGAAAATAAATGACAACTCATCAAATACCACCACTTGGTCAGTGGTAGGGATCTACCACTACCTGGTACCTGGTCTACCTGGCGCCACTCTGCCGCACACACCGGCTGTGACCGCTCCGTCCTCCTCGCGGCGATTACCTCATTAACGTTATGGTTCCCTTACAGCACTGGGTTTAAATCTGAAATATTGCCAAATAGGCATGTTTGCTTTTCGCTTCGACACAAAATCCTCCGCCATCTCTCGGCCTGTCAACTCTCTCTCATCCTGTGTGTGAAATGAATGTGACTCCTGCTGCTCTGAGCTGAGAGTCCGTATGGAGCAGATGCATTCACTGTCAGTTTATAGCGTCCGTCGTCCGACTATATTGATAGCACGCCGCTGATACGCCAAAATGAAATAAATGTTTTTTTTCTGTAAAAAACAACAAAACGATGGAGGGGGCGCAGGGTATGTAATGTAATCGGTGTGTGCCCGACCACCGTGTAACACCATGTAACACCATGTAACACTGTGTAACACCGACTACCGCGACAAGCCGAGTCAGTGGCCCTACGCCTCAAACTATGATGCTGTAGGGGCCCCTCAATTTTGGACGTGTCAGGGACGGCGTGTCAGTTAAATGCATAGCGTCTTTTCAGCTAAAACTATACTGTATATATATTTGGGGGCCAGAACTACAAATCGTATTATCTGCTCTTTAAAGGAACAGTGTGTAGGATCTGTCGATGTCTAGCATTGAAGATGCAGATTACAACTTGGATTGCTACGGTGGCCGACACGAAAACACGAATGACCCTCTCTAGAGCCAGTTGTTGTAAGAGTAGAGTTCTTAGAGTGTGTGTTTACATGGGAAGTGAGTGAGTGGTGAAGCATGAGAGAGAGAGAGTGGCGGCGACGACGGGAGCGAGTAACGTTATCGACTCCGGCCCAAGCAGGAAACAGAGTTTGGTTTGTCCGTTCTGGGCTACTGTAGAACGACTCATTCTAAGGTAACAAAAACACAACGATTGTTATTATCAGGTGATTATACACTAAAGAAAACATACTTTTTAATATTATATTCCATTTCGGCTAACAGATCCCCCTAATTGTTACACACTGGTCCTTTAAGTACACAAATAAATTGATTAGACACTAAATGCAGCTGGTAGTTACGAGCAAAGAAAACCAACCAACTCACATGGAAAAGATTACTACCAACAGAAACTTTAATTTCATTAATAAATAACCCGAGGACAAATACACCACTGCACAGCCACACTGTGGTTAACAAGTGATCTTTATAAAACACAACACATCAATGACAGTTTAGCACCAAAGATTGAGACTGAATGCTTAAAAAACAAGCTGGTTTTCAAGCTCACTTGAACTTCACTTACACACTTGAAGTTTCTCTAAATGAGAGCCTCAGTAAAATGTTTCAAATGTAAATATTAATGTGGGAGAATAACCAATAAAGCTTTCCCTGCAGCTTTGAGATGGGTGCAGTAAAAACCCGGGCCGATATGCATATCTAAAATAACTTCATTCCCAAATATTTGTCAGGCATCGTTGAAATATTACTCAAAAAGAAGCGACTTCAGTGTGCAGACATTCCTTCCTGTTTACAGTTCAGACTAAAGTCATGGCCAAGAATGTAACCCACACAGAAGCTCTGAAATCTATTCTTTTTCTCGAGGATGAAAATCACTAACGTGCCCTTCGACAGGAAACAGCGAGTTTGTGTTCAGACAGCCACAGGTGGGCATGAAACATGTTTGGTGTTTGCAGTGTCTCGGCCATCGACCATGTTCTCGCTTCTCTCTTCACCTCTCACCTGTTGCTCTGCTGTTTGAAGAATAATCTAAAAAGAGTCTCTTTTATAAACAGCATACAGAGAAATGCCAACAGCCCCGAATGGGAGCCTCTCTTTCTTCTCTTTGCTCTCTCTGTTGCCCTCTCAAACAGCTTAATTGCATGGGGTCGTGAGTGAGAAAATTCTTGATTGCGATGAGCAGTGTGTGTCAAACTGGTGGCGTGCTTCATTTATCTTGGAGACAACAGACTCCTCTGTTTGGAGAACGGTGCAATTTGAGGGTCTGGATGCTTGCAGCCAATCGGTATTTCTCAGAGCTGCTCTGTCAAAGGGAGGAGGTTGGTCTACGGTTGTGTGGCGCTGTCTGACTACCCTCTCCCTGATCTCTGTTTGTCTTTCTCAGCTGCTGTCACCTGCTCATGCATCATCATGAGGGTTTATATCTGTTCTGTTTGTGGTTTTACAAATGTTGTTTGGCTGCAACTTTCATTGTTTTTGGCCAGAAAAAATGTTGTCATTGTACGTTTGTGTAAGCCACAGCACATGTTGAATGTCGATGTTTCTGAACCCAAAATACGTTTCATATCACGCTTGCAGAAACACACAATGATACGTGGTGTGAAACGATTGGTTAGATTTAGGCAACCAAACTACTCGGTTCAGGTTAGAAAACAGATCATGGTTTGTATTAAAATAATAACGTAACAACGTAAGTACCATAAATAAAGAACAACCGCCCTTAGCAGACTTTCTTACGTAACATTACGTAACAAGCGTAAAGTCAACGTTTACTTTTAGTTACACACAGAACACGAACAGCGGTTTCCTGGGTGAAAGTCCTGAAAGGACAAAAGGCCGTCTAACTAAATTATGTTTACATGCACACAAGAAACCAGGTAACTGGAAGAACTCAGGTTGAGCAGGAAAATAATCAAGGTGTTTACATGCACTGGAGTGACCTACGAACATATGGAACTACTCACAAGGCGAGCTGTTCTCAGGAGTGTACATAATTTAATTCAATAAAGAATAAGTGAAGAGGGAACAAAGAGTTCTCTAGAAGCTAGAGTTAGCAAACAGATGATAAGTTCCCACTGTTGATTTAGAGATGCAGCCTGTAGTACCGTCAACTCCTGTATCACATCTGTCTAAAAATAGACCCCTTTTGAAGAGCAGTTTAGACTCCGGCAGAGGAGGTTAAATCAAAGAGTACAGAAGCAAAGAGATAAAACAATAAAATGAATGTATAAAGAGATGTCTGTAAATCAGAAGATAATCTAATTTTGAGGTGAATCAACGTCCCAGTATGAACACTTAAATAGCCCTCATTTAAATCGCTATATCCCTAAAAGTTGTAAAATGAAGTAATATCCAAATCCAGAGTTGTTTTCCTCGACGTAATGAACGGTCATCAGACCCACGGGGATGCACCGCCCTGCACGCTCATATGACACATCCGGTTCTGCCAGCTTCCTGCTAGCTGTATGCGGCTGTAATAATGGATATTATTGGCTGTAATTCATCACTTTTATGTGAAGGACAATGAACAGCGAGCCGGTCATTGTTGTGAAATAAACCCCGACAGGGCGATGCAGCAAACCGACGCAAAGCGGAGGGGTCTTGCATCGCCCTGAAGGGGCTTTATTTCACAGCAATGACCCACTAGCTGAACACTATCCTGCTTATTACACGGCTACTTCATTATGAAATCAATAAGCTGACACAAAAACAATCCGCCAAAGTCGCCACTTCAACTGCTGGAGTGACTTTCACTGCTCAGCTGTTGAAACGGACTTATTTGGATTTTTTATGTCTGGTTGTTGTTTTTTTTAGTTTTAGTCTGATTGAAATTAATTATTTTGTCACATCGTTATTTTCTCCCCTGAAGTCTTTGTCATGCACATGCATATGCATAAAAGGATAAAAGGTTGATTATAAAATCGGTTAACATGGCCAAGAATTCGACTCTCTCTGGGAGATAACTAGCTGGAAAATGATGCCGATGATGGAAACCGTGTTTCTCATTTACAATGTTGAAGAAGTATTATTGCAGTAATCCAGCTACATAACTACATGTAAACACACTGGTTAACTTGCAGAGCTGTTGCAGTGGGAGGAATGTTTAAAAACCTGAGCTGAACTATGCAAACTAAATCTTGTCAGTGACCAAACCCAGTGGAGCAGTTCAGTGGTCGTTGCCTCCGGGGGGTTGAACAGGAGTGTGTTTGATTCAACAAAAAGCCATATGTCAGTAGTCCACTGAGCCATGTCGGCTCCGGCTAAATGAATATACACAACTCCCCTCATGTGTACTCAATTAGAATGGGGCCAGCTGATGGTCTAGATGGGCTTCATTGTTTTATACAGGTCAGTGGGCACCGTCATCAGAAAATATGACATATATGCATATAAGGCGTACAGCGTACAGCACAGGCATGGAGATGCACAACTGTGACTCACGCTGGGCGATGAGTTCACACGTGCTCAGATATAAAACCTCAGGCTAAATACTTTTCTGACTCTCTCTCTCTTCCACTTTTTTTTTTCCTCCGTCCAGTTTGTTGAAACTGAATGACTGAATGACCCTGAGAGGACGTTAAAAAAAGAAGCTCTGGCTCAGGTTCAGGGCAGGCTATTAGCCCGCTAACAGTGATGCCACAGCTTCATCCGACCGCTGTGTGACTCTCTAGTGAAACCTGGCACGACAGCTTCCTGTTGCTGACAGCCCGACGGGCTGCCAACACAAGCTGTGATCTCCGGGAGGGTCGAGAGGGAGGGGGGGAACGGCGGAGACGCACGGAGCAACTGAATGAAACAGAAATAGAGCAACAGAAAGACTGGCAGAGAGCATCAGTCTGCCATCTCAATCATGGCTCAACCAGCGGCTCACAGCTAACGGCGCTAACAGAGAAACAACAGCAACAGTGCTGACAGAGCTGATGGTGTTAACCCGGTGGGGAATCGGAGGGCGGGTGCTCCGCTTCCACGATGGTTGGGACGGCGTTATCAGCTGTAACTGCCTTTTAGTCACTGATTTATTCTTGAGAGTTTTATTCATTGTGTAATAATTTGTAAATGCACTGTGTTTTTATGTTTATAAGGCACTTTATGAGCTAGCTTTTGAAAAGTGCTATATAAATAAAGTTCATTATTATTATTATTATGAGCGCAGTGCAGAGTAGCGGCTGTGAGCTAGCCGATGGGGCACGCTGACATGCACTAACATGCACTAAAAGGACGTGTGGTCGGCCCAGCAATGTGTAAAAAGAAAGGAGAAGCTCGGATTACAACACACACAGAGAGAGCGTGACTTCATTCTCTGCTCAGGTAGACATTACTCCTCTATATATTTATATAGTAAATAGTTGCTTGATGCTATATTAATGCTCTGGATATCGTATATCCTTCAAATAAGAAATGAAGAGGAGCTTCTTCAAACTGCATAACAGAGATGAAACACTTGACTGAGAACACAAACACTGCTTTAGTTACATCATTCAGAAATGAATTCAACGTGAGGAAATCCCCCTGAACATGACTTTGTTCTTTCATTTCTCTTTTCTCTTTGCTTCTTTTATCATGCTGTTAGACAGAGATTGTGTGAGATACAGAGAAACACACATCTGTCTGTGTCATCTGTGTATGTGTGTGATGGGTCATATGCGCTAAAACTGACCTTGGGCCTGAGGTTACATTACTGTGTGCTCCAGTAGTTCATATGGACTGAAAATACAGCTTTGCTTGTACAACTGTGTGCACCCATTCAGGAGATGAATGGTGAAACCAGAGTGGTTGAAAGAATCACTACAAACTGCAAACACCTTTCACATTACACATCGCCATTTGTCATCTGGAAGCAACCGCTTCCTTCATTAGACAGACATTTTGGTGCAGAAGAGATCACACATCCTAATGACCCACAAAGCCCGAGCATTAGCTGAGTTAGTCTATAATACACAGAGCTCTGTGTAGCCCGGTCAGATCACCGTCAGATTATATTCTCATGAACTCCAAACGAAGCTTGAACAATCTGATTGTAGCCTGAAATAGCATCGTCTGACTAAATAGGAAGTTGGGATAGACTAAAGCGTGTTTGAACTCCTCTTCTTTCCTTCCTACAGGCTGCAGTGAACGCCAGTTTCACCCTGAACACTATTCTTAAAAGGACATGTTACAGACTTGGCTTCAGTCCTGTCTGCGACAAGTGAGATGGTTTAAGAGATAGAAGAAACCCAGAAGGGTTTCCTTCCCGTTGTCCCAGTGATAATCAATCCTGCCAGACATCTCTCTGTGCAGTGTTGTGGACAAAAACGTTAAACCTCCACAGACAGTAATCAACCTTGAGCTTGTGCTTGAGCCCTCTAATCAGTTATGGAAAATACAGCATACTCTTGCTTGTAGTGATGTCCCGATACCAGAGATTTAGTAGTTGATAATACCAGTGACATTCCATGATTAAAGTAAAATAATAAATCATGTACTTCAACATTGACTCCTTTATTACCGTTTGCATGCCGTTTTTTGTTAGGAAGTTAAACAGCTCATAATTCCCTCTCTAATATCTGTTTTATATTGCTGAGAAATCATCTTCAAACAACTGGATTTATTATTTATTTTATCACCAAAAACTATTTTACAAGATTACATTTGAACACATCATGATAACGTTAGAATTTACCCAGTTCTCCCAATACACATTTTTACTGAATAGAGCCTGAATGCATCATAATGTAAATCAATGGCACCTCCCGTTTACGTTAACTAGCTCTCGTCCTGCCGATTTCAACACAGGAGTTGGCATTGATTTACATTATGATGCGTTCAGGCTCTATTCAGTAAAGGAAGTAAGTTAAACAGATCATAGTTATAATATAATAATAATCCCTTTTCTGCTATCTCTTTTATATTGCTGTGAAAACATCTTCAAACAACTTTATGATAACATTATAACTTATCTTCGCTCAATACTCATTTTTACTGGATATAGTCTTATAACGCATCATAATGTAAATCAATGGCACCTCCCGTGTTGAAATCGGCAGGACGAGTCCCCTGAACGCGTCGATAGTGAATTTACCCCGTCCCTAACACATTTTCTTTCGTCCCTGGGACACCGTTAGTCTCGAGCCCTGACGGTACCTACGGTACTTGCGGTACTGTAGGAGAATGAGTACCTTCACGTTTTCAGAATTCCGGTTATTAATATCGTTTTTCGTGACATCCCTACTTGCTTGACATCTTTATAACGTTACACAAAGCATGAAATCAGAAACATGATGTCACGTTCTGCTCTTCTTCTCTTTGTGTCCGAGCTGTAGCCGTAATGAAGATGACCTTTTGTTTCCTTCCATCCCATCTTTTCTTGGAGTCGGGCCTCACTAGACAACAATCACTGCCTATTTGCTCCGTTATATGGCGATACATCACACTCTGACATCACTTGTTTATCTCTCATTGTCCTTGGCTCCTCATCACACTCGAGCTTCTCCTCTGAATTTTGCTCAGAATAGTTAGATAATAATAAGAGAGAGAGAGTGTCACTAGCAGAAAAAAATGACAACAGCGTTGACAGCAACAATCAAAGCCTCTGTCTTCCTCTCTGTGTCGGTCTACATGTCACCCCCCGCCCCCATGTGAACAGTAGGCCTACTGTGTCCAGAGGCTGTGAGTGAATAACAACAGTGCTGGGGTCAACATCAGACTGGCCTCTTGTATCACAGGCCACCATGGTTTGTGCAACAGGCCACACAATGTCACGATGGCTCTTTTGTTTGGAGACTCACAGGTACAGTATATATACTGTAATCAATACAGTAATCAATACAGGTACAGTATACATACTGTACATATATCTAGTAAGAAATTGTCCGATGTGCTTCATGCATAACAATAAATTCTAATCATCCATTCATGCATCGGTTTTCTACGTCTTAGGGTCTGGATGGCAGCAGACTAAGGCCCTGTTCAGACCTGGAATTAACATGCATCCTCAGTGATCGGATCACAAGTGGACAGCTTTAAGTACAGGTGTGAACACAATCAAGACGCATTGAGGTCGGATCTTTCAGGCCACATTCAGAGGTGTTCTGGGCCACATATGACCACGTTCTTTTAGCAGTGTGTACACAAATGCGTCCTGGCCACATTAAGGACCGCCTACTCATCTGATGTCCAGCTGCAAACCGCAGGATCACTGCGCTCCTCAGGTGAACAGACAGGCGAGCGCTCGTCTGCCTCGCAGCATGAAAACGGCCTTTGTGCTCTACTGTGTCCTGTTGGTACAACTGTATTTTATTAAAATATACCTTATCTATAGGCTACATATCTACAGACTATCAGACTTGGAACAGGAAGTGCATTATTATCATACTGTCGGAGATGTGTCAGTGTTTTGTTCCGCGTCTTTGCGCGGAACTGACAAACGCCCGACCGACTGCCTGCTTTCTCTTTCTCCTCCCCGCTCTCTGGAGCGCTGTACCCCACTGTTGTCTGGCAAAGGCGGCGGTGCCAGTGGCGCAGAGGTCCACGGGGACCGGCGGTCCAATAACCTTATATTTTGATGTTATAAAAACGTTGATAAAATGTAGCCAAATTCAAGATATCACTACTGACATTCCTGTAGTATTACGTCACAACGTCTGCTGTATTAGCCAGGTGTTTACTACGTGTTGGTTTGCATACAGAGCGGGGGAAGTGAGTTTGGCGCGAGTGGCCACTAAGTTACCTGACAGCAGCCTTGGCTCACGATCACGTTGGATATATATGAATGTGGATGACAGTGGATGAGAATAGCCTGCATAAGTGCTTAGCATCAAAGATGAAGTATAAATGGAATGGAACGGGTCGCTATGGATTAACATTTTGTCGGTAATGCCACACAGTTTCATCTGAGTTTCCTGTGAGTGGGTGTGTGTACTTCCATGTCCGTACTATAAATGCATCTATAGGCAAAAAATGCAGAGAAATCTGCCAGTTGAAGCGCTCTTAAAGATGCATTCAATTAACAGAAGAGCACCTGCAGAGGTCAAAGCTCCACGGTGAAGCTTGAAACATGTTCAGGCAGTCACATATTGAGAGGTTTAATCCATTTCACAAATAAAGAAAATGCAGCGTGTTTGACATTTTGACGAGGCTTTCAGTTTACTCATTCCGACGTCTCCTCTCTCTCTCTCTACAGGCTGTCAACACCTGAACCCAACCTTCCAAAACATGCACATGCACACAGATTGTTGATGTCAGAGTGACATCAGAGGCGAGAAGGCAGACAGACGGTGAGATATGTTACCACGCAATGTGAGGCACGTCTCAAATTAAAAATGTCTCTGCTGATGATTCAGAAATAAAACTAGAAACAACAAATTGTGCTCATGGGGATTAGGACAGAAGGGATGGGAGAGGGAAAAGGTTCAGGGGTAAAGGAGAAGAGGAGAGAGAGAGAGAGAGAGAGAGAGAGAGAGAGAGAGAGAGAGAGAGAGAGAGAGTGGGAGGGATTTTTGTATCTTTTTTTTTTTTTCCGGCAAGAGATAGCAGCAACAGACAGTTATCATCCCCAGACAGGCTCAGTCTAATGGACGTCTGTTGTGACTGAAAGCATGAAATTACTTTCGCGAGGCCAAAAGTGCAAACTAGGGCAATTAGATCAGGGAACTTCCTGCTGAAATATTAAGTTCAATCAGAGCTTTCTGAAATGCAACGTGTCCACATCTTATTCAAGAGTAGTTTTCACTTTCCCCCTCGTAAACACTGAATGCTGTGTTTGTTGACTTAACCGAAGGCTTAGCAGTGTGTACAACTCTTGATAATATCACTCCCCGCTAACTCACATCTCCACTGATATGTATTGCTACAGCAGTGCTTCAGTGGCATTCATGTGTTTTCCATTCATTCATGTGTCTTTCCCTCTCAGGCATTACGATACATATCTAGACACATGGTCCACATTCAAGTACTACAAGTACTGCATCAGAAATAGCCTCGAATGTTTCTGTCACACCAACTTTCAGTGATGCACTGGCGAACTTTTTATACCAAGGAAGATACGTTTTTCACTAAAATGTTGCATCTGGGACTAGATTAGGTCTGTTCCCCCGTCAGTGACTTCCGTAACAAACCGTTCTCACTCCCATCTCGTCATATACAGCTGCTTGGTCAGTGCCCCTTGGCGTCTGATACTGAAGCACCGAGGCACCCTTTAGTGTCTGTGTGAGACGCACCAGGTTTTCAACTAACTCCAACGTAAACCAATATGTATCAGTATGAGACGCTCAGAGCAACTGACATAGTATAAAGAGCGAGAAAGTCTGCTTGTGTCTAGTTCACACTACACGACTTTAAGCCTGATTTTCCGCTCCCCGACAAAAGCCCTTTGAAAGCCTTGTAGTTTGAACTTAGCTTTAGGGAGGAGGTTGAGGTCGATGGTTGGGGTCAAACAAACACAGACTTTCACCCTGTCCGTGTCTGTGTGAAACCAAGTCAATGTTGATTTGACCTTACTTTTGTTACGTAACTTACATACTTAACTAACGTTGCGCAAGTTACGTGCCAAACATACTTATTTTAAACAAAACCAAAATCTTTTCCGAGGCTTAACCTAAGTACTTTTGTTGCCTAAACCTAACCAAGAAAACTTTGAAACTAAGTAAACCTACGTTGGAAGTTTATTTTGAAAATACACTATGCATGTAACGAGCGGGCACTGACGCACCATCCCTGAGTCCAAAACTGATGCTAGAGGAGTAGCTAGAGCGTCATAGTTTGAAGCGTAGGGTCCAACAACCGAGCGTTGGTATTTGACAAGTTGAGAGTGAGAATGTGTTGTCCATAAATGCGGTATTTTCAACAACGCTACATGGTTGCATGTCCTTGTAAATAAACCTGAAGCTCAAGGCTTCAGTTATTGCCGACCGGTTGGAGTTTGGGCTTTGGAGGAAGTGTTAGTAGCTACTGTTAGCATTACTTGCCTTGGACTGATGGTTACTGCCGGTTACTTTACTGTTAGCAAGCATCTCAGCTTCTTAAAATTAGTGGCAAGGTTTATGGTTATTTTACTGTAAATGTGATGTACACAATAGAGTGGGTCATTTCTTTCAGTGTGGGAATCAGGTATCTGTGGTTGTGTGCTGATGAAGACGTACTGGTTAATCTTCACAACCTCAATGTGTTGCAAACACGTACAGTACACCTGGAGGTTTACTACATGAAGCCGACCCCTGCATGACTTTAGACTTTTACCAGTGAAGTACTGTGCACTATTACTGGCCTGTCTGGCTGCTGACACATTATGTCTTTATTTGCCAATGCCATTAGTGATCATTAGGTCTTTCATACAAGGTCACTTACTTTAAAAAAATAAACATTCAGAATCACTTATTAATTATTTGACTATGCAGACAAAACAAACCAATACGATAAAATGAGTTACACATGCCTTAACAGTGCAGATAAACATGTGCACCAGAGTGTTGGACCTTTCCATCTGTCAAATTGCTTCGCGTCACATTACGTGTGATTATTCTGATGTGTGGTTTGCTGGGACTTTTCCCTCAGGTCTTAGCTTATGGTCCTGCTTCTGACACGAGCAGCTCTGTGACTCACAGCTTACCTCACACCACATTATATATTTCCCCAAGGTGGTTTCTGCCTCTGTCAGTGTGCGAGCCAACCTCTAATAAGCTATCACAGCTGCAGCACTAGACTAGCGACTTGGGAGACAGAGAGCTGCAATTATGTAAAGCACCTAAACATACTGGTGAGCAGTTAAAAGAACACACTGGCTCCTGCTCAGCAAATCCTGGACTTCAGGATGCTCAACCAATCATCAAACAACGTCTCTCCACCTGACAGCGCCTGTCACAACATTTGTGTTTGTCCAATGTTCCCTGAAAACAACATCATTCTTTATTAAGCATTGGCAGCCACAGATAGGGTGGACATTTTTAAACTAGCTGGATAGCTGGGCTGTGAACGCACCGCCCACCCACCTGTGAAGAGCTTTTGAAGCGTACTGGGCGTGAGTGAGGAAAGCATGCCTAGCAACACTTTAGGTCCTTTAGATCTTTTTTTAGTGATCCAATGTGACCCTGGCAGCGGCAGTGACACAGGATGGAGTATGTTGGAGGCTGCTGCTCACGCACACAAACACAGTATCCAACCATGTTCTGGTGCTGAAGCTGAAACTTACAAACAATATATTAAATATACAAATGCACATTCAAAATATGCATCTCAGTTGGGGATTTTACGGCCGTTTGTGACACACTGCTTCTTGCCCGTTTACGTCCAGCTCTGTGCGTTGAACACAAACCAACTAACCGACAGTTTGCAGAGATGCATGCCCAAAAGAAAAGCCCACATTTCTGGTCGGAAGGAGAAACACTCCTACTTTTAAACATTATGAAAGACTTTTTTTTGGATATGAGCAAATATCACAACGCCAACCTTTTCAAGAAGGCGATTGAAGGAATGAAAGAGGGAGGCTGTGTTAGCACGGTCCAACGTGTCCGCCACCGGTAGCGTTAATCAGAGTATGCACAGCTGCATGTAAATGGGAATATTAGTGGAATGTTAATTTTCATTAGCCATGTAAAAAGGGCAAAAAACTGAATATTTTGTGCATGTAAACATTGTCAATGTGCCAACAAAGACGAGGAGGAAGAAGACTACAAGCTAGTAAACACGTATCTAACTGTAAAGCAAGGAATCTCTGTGTGTGTTGTACTTCACACTTGGTGGGTGTATTGCTGGCGACACAAGGACGTGCAGTGTCGAAGTTAGTGCAATTTGGACATTCAACATGCTCAATATTAATAAACTTTGCATACACAAGCAAACAGCGGTCTGTGCAGCAGCAGGGGCAGAGCTTCAGGGCGCTGCGGACTGAGTGGAGCATGTGGTCCACAGCGGGCCTTTACAGGCCGTGGTCATAGACCGTATATAAGAAGTGGACATTGTCACCGTGGTGTCACCCACTGGTTTGTAGACTGCCCTTTTAATTGCTTCGAGTTTGGCATTTTGTCCATCGCCATATTGTTTTTTTGCAACCAGAAGTGACACGAGAGGGTGGAGCTAAATACAACCCAACGCTGAATTAGACCTTTTGAGGCGGCCAAAAAATGTACAATTAACTGAAAACACACTGTGAAAGAGTTAAAGTTGTAAGACGAAAACACGGACAACTCGCAGACCGGACAACACCGTGGTAGCGACCTGTCAATCACAAGGTAGCCCCGCCCTAAAGCATCCCCTGCTTTATGGTCTATCTGACTCTAAATGGGACCATACTTTACTAAATGAACATCATGCTGTATTGAAGAAGACTTGAAA